>JASGAT010377545.1:22934-34867 GCA_030220025.1 Chelon auratus | reverse complement strand
TTTTTTTAGATAAAAAGGTTGTCAAACTTCTGTCAAATCACTGCCTGGCACAGCAAAACAAATTCAAGCTCCAACTATACGTCACCAACAGTGCATTTCTTGTTCTTTTTGTTCATCTAATTTGTAATATAGCAGTTATTGTGTTTGTGGCAATTTTGGAAAATAAAGCCAAGATATTCATTATATAATATATATACAAGATTGCACATTAAAAAAGGCTCAACATAATTTTATCACTTCATTTCCTTGCTATTTTTTATTATTATTTATTTATTTATTTGGTTAATAAGTGTTTCAGTGCTTGTTTTGCAAAAGCTGCACTTATCTATATTTTTCTGTATGTTGTGAAACGACACTCGTGGCAACTAAACCGCAATTAATTATCACCTGGTTCTGCAATTCCCCTCGGCCCGTGAAGGGTTTTTAGTATCGCTCAGGTCAGGGTTTACACTACTTTTACAGCTCTCTAATTTACTGTGTTGTCTCACTCTCACTTGCCTTATTGTCCCCTTTGCTAGGAACAATGTACAGCAAAAAAAACAAACAAACACACAAAAGAAACCTACAGAAGGCAGACAACGTTAGCAGCTATCTGGTGAACCTAGCATTTAGCAGCTAATTTGCCAGATGTTTCCCTTAGGGATTTGTGGAGACTTAAAAAAAGCTAATATATAGTAAATGCTGACTCACCAGGTGGACAGAAACATAACTCGCAATGAATGACAATGTTTTTTCTGCTCTGAGTGATGTGCAAATAATCTGCTTTTTAGCTAATATGTGATAAACCCTTAATGACCAAATGGAGGAAAATGGAAATAAAAATAAAGTGTGATGTTTTTGGCAATATTATGACTTCAGTCTTTTTTATTGGCACTATTGAGCTATACCGTCAGGTAGATATACACCGATCAGGATAACATTATGACCACCTTCCTAATATAGTGTAGGTCTCCCTTGTGCCATATGGACCCATATGGATCTAGTGAATTTAGAGGCCAGCTCAACACTTTGTGCTGTTTTTCATGTTTTTTTTTTTGTTGTTGTTCCTAAACAGTTTTTGTGTGTGTGCCTGTGTCAGGCTGCATCCTGCTGGGGATGGCTACTGCCATCAATTAGAGTCATTGCTATGATGTATGGGTGTCTTGTCTGGTCTAGGTGGGTGCTACATGTCTAAGTAACATCCACAAGAATGCCAGGTCCAAATGTTTTCCAGCAGAACACTGAATTGTCACTGAAGTGGTCGTAATGTTATGCCTGATCGGTGTATAGTCATAGATTTCTTAAAGTCGGTCACCACCAGGCAGTGGACTGGCTACAAGTCATGAAGCATGTGCTATCGAGCCACTAGAAAACAACATGATTCAACATAATGAATACACAGATTTAAATAATAAACACAGAACATTGGAGGCTATTTGTGTTGTAATTACACTGAACTTGGCACAGTCTGTTACGCACTTTCCCTCAACCTTGTCTTGCACACAACAGACACACACTCTCACGAGGTAATCAGGGTTATCACCGGATGACCTGATGTGTATGTTGCAAGCAGGACAGAAGAGAGAACCATCGCGTCTAATCCTTGCTGCTCCGAGAGCGCCGTACTTGGTGGCTAGCCCCGTTGCTAAGGCTAAAGAAGCCTTTCACCATCGCTGAAGAATTGATTCAGCCTGCTGCCAGAGACATGTGCCATGAACTGTTGGAAAAAGCTGCAGCTAACAAGATGGCACAGGTTCCTCAGTTTAAAGGAAAATTGATGAAATTGCGGAGGACATCAAAGCGCAGTCGTTGGAGCGGCTTAATGACTCAGCGTAGTACGCTATCCAGGTCGATGAGTCTACCTGTTTCGAAAACATGACGATACGGCTGGTTTATGCCCAATGTATACTGCGAGAAGATGTGCGTGAGAATATTCTGTGTGCGCTCGCGCTGCCAGCCAACACAGCTGGTGCAGAAATACTGCAAGTGTGTGAGGGACCACATGTCAGGCAAATTGGACTGGTCACTGCCTCGTTGCAGGGAAACAAGCCCAGGGCTCCCGCTGATTCAGTGATGTTGCAGTGTTTTCATATGTTCATTTGAGGTATGTATATATATATATATATATACACACACACACACACACACACACACACAGCACATATAGCCCAGCGTAGGCTGTACAAACACCACGACCACACATTAAGCTGGTCCACAGCTTGGTCTAACAACCCAGCCTGCATAAGTAGACAGTGTAGGTTATGTCTAAATAGATATTATAAGCTTGTCACACCTGCTAAGAATAATTCATACTGCACCTATCGCTACATCTGACATTACAGCTTCAGAATCAATACTAATCTGATAAAGGGAAAATATAAAAAATGAAAATGCTGCTGAAACTACACCTTTATTTATTTATTTGCATATTTGAGCACACCAGCATTTGTCAAGTCTGCCCGAAGACTTACTCATTTGCATCTTACGGCTGGTCATTTAAAGGAGACTTTTACTTGAGCCTGCCATCAGGCAGTTGTTTCTTCTCCAGGTAATGTTTTATTCAAGATCTCGTGACACATATTTCAAGTTATAGACCTTGCCAACCAATTAAATATATGATAATGTGCACGGGGGATCTGAGAAGGTGACCTGTGGTTGTTTCATATTTAGATGACATTCAAAATTGTAGTAGAACATCTGACTGTTAGAGACAATAAACGTGTGACTCTCTCTTTTTTTTCCCCCCCTCTCTGGTGAGTATGAGGCTGGTCAGTGACCTTCTCTCTGTATGTACGCCTCTCAAACTAGCAGTTTCAAAGCCCTCACATGCAAGCCTGGGAGTGAGTTATGCTTAAGATAAGTGCATTTGTTGGTGAACCACATCAAAGTACAGAGGGATGTCTTAGCGAGCAAAGGCAGTGCAGCTCGAACCTAGCCTTTGATCACCCCAGGCACTCTGATCATTAAAATATTGGATAAATAATTGATTAAAAACACCAGACCTTATTGTGCTCGGTTTCTGTATCCAAATTTTGAGACACAGCGGCTGCACAATGAATAAAAAGTGAGTGAAAGGAGCATATATTTCATACCGTTTCCGAGTGTGGCATGTTTTGAGCAAGTGCATGCAAATAATTAGATCCGATAGTGTTAAAACAGTAAGTGAACTGACAAGAGTACAGTCTTTTAGTTCCGCAGAATTGAGTTCCAGTATGAACTGGAGACAAGTAGAAGTGCTGCAACAACCCTTGTTCGCCAGTAAAGGTCTGAGCTTTGGCAGACAGGTTGCCACAGAGGTAGAGGGACTGGGTATAATCAAAAGACATAGACAGAAGGAAGGGAAAAGTGCATTCCAGCTGTGCGTAGGTGAATGGAAGGTGGCTAATATTACATTTACAGTAAAAACCAGGCCTGCAGTGTGCAAGGAAAAGACAATGAGCCCGCTGTGTGCATATCAGAGATATTAAAAAGTCTATTTTCCTTCAGCTTAGGCTCGCATACAGCCTAGAAAATCCATCTCCCTCAATACATATACATTTACATTTAAAGTATGAATCTAAATTAATCAAAATTTATTCCTGTTCCCTCTCAGAACAAGGGCAGTGGCAGAGCACAGACACCTATGCATATGGAGTCTCAGTGGGCCCACTTATCCATTTAATAAACCCATTTGTATAAGTAACCAAATCAGCATGTGTAAACCTGTGCATCTGTTGTGCTTATCATGATAATCAGTTTTTTCCTGCAACATATTCTAATTAGCGTATGAGGCCTTCACTGTGAGGAATCACTTGTCACTTTCTGTTTTATGGTGAAAGACAACAGCATAAATCTGTCTTACTCTGGCCTCCATGTTGTAGAAGGATCACTATATTTCTTTTTAATAATTAAAGATAATGAGATTAGACCTCACTGGAACCCTGCTTTACTCGCAAAGTTAAGGTAGCACAGTTAAACGTAGAGGCAAAATAGATGTACGTAAACAAAAATAGGTGACCCAAGAATTAAAGCTAAAACTCAAATCAGCCCTGCGATACACTGGCGACCTGTCCAGGGTGTACCCCGCCTCTCGCACGATGACAGCTGGGATAGGCTCCAGCACCCCCCGCAACCCTTCACAGGAACAAGTAGTTACAGAAGTTGAATGAATGAATGAAACTCAAATCAAAACAAATTGTAAATACTGCATCTTAAAACGATATAATGGAATCAATGAAACTGTACAATAAAACAGACTACTTGACTTTTTTAAGAATTGCTCTGGCTTTGTTTCAGAAACAGGACATCAAACAATTCAGCCAGCAGTAGCCTAAAAGCTAACTCATCCTGTTAATAATGGGATTTTTGCCAAACACATAAAACTGTGTCTTAATTAACAGAGGTTTGTAGTGCAAAAGAGATTATCAATAGAAAGGAAACACATATCTGAAGTCTGGCTTTATTTAATACCCACAACTTCATGGCGCTGACTTCCAATTTCATCAAGCTTTTTGCACAAAGTCAAGCACATCAAAAACCACACAAACGTAACTGGTAGCTGTACAAATTAAAGCATGTCGAGGGGACTCATTTGTTCCAAATCATCAAAAATAATTAGAGTTGCTTTGTTGAAGAGGTCCGTTTCCACAAACCAACATCTTCTAACATATGGCCAAACAAATCCCTACCTCTAGATTTCCAAGGTCTTGTAACTCTAATTTATCTGAGGAGATTTTCTCCTGACTTCAGTGAGCTCGGTGACACAGGGGTCCTCGCTCAATTACAACCTCTGCAATCTGAGAAAACAAAGCTTTGCTGAGTGTGTTCCATTAGCAATAACATCAAAGTGAAAAAAATAAAAAAGATGCACCGAGCTGCCTGGCTGCAGTTTGTGAAAATATTTTTAAAGAGCGTATGATGTGATAACTTCAAGCTACACTGAAAGCCTTAAACCCCCTCATCCCTGGGGTCCTCATGCTCCTAATAGTTTAACACTAATGAGATCTTCTGCTCTCTACAGCCTCCCACATAACAGTTTATTTCATAGTATAAATACCTTTGAAGGTGGGGAGAAGCACAGAAGAAGGCACAGAGACGGGAAGCAAGCTAGCAGGCCACAGTCTCTCCACTTGCCAAAGCTTGCTCATGCCTATTTCAGGGTTCACTGGTGGAACTCACTACAGCCTGCTGCAGTTCAGCTCATCTGCCTGTATGGAGTCGGGGAAAATAATGGCCAAGCAGGACTGCAGCATTCCAAAAATGTCAGGGCAGTGCCACAGTATACTACCTAAGCTGTTTGGAGAGGGTGGGATAAAAGCATGCGGCCTGCTATGAAGTGGTTTCCACTGTAAATAGGATGGATGTGTCTGACTTTATCAAAAGGACAAAACCAGAAAAAAAAAAAAAGAAAAAATAAACACGCTCACACACATACAGACAGACATATGCGTACATAATGCAGATACTCACAGAGGAAAACTCGGACGTGCACGCCATCTGCTCATGTGTGCCTACACAAGAGACACGGACGTCTCCGCCAAGAAACAGTGAGCAGAGTTCAAGTTTACATCCCTTATATTTCTGGCAAACGCAGCATGTCTTAGACAGCGTGATAAAACTGTTGCAAAACAAAACACCTCCTCATCAAAAGGGGCTAATAAAGTCTTCAATATACTTAAGTGTAGTCTTAGATAAATAGAATACCCATTTACCTCTGCATTGGGTGTTCAGTTGTCCAAAGTGTATTGATGTACTTATTGACATTCAATAAAGGGAAACCCTCTCAGCAGACCACAGAGAGTGGTGTAAATCCTGTAAACTTCTTAGTGTGCACAAGGAGCAACTTTCCTTTAACGCAATTACTAGACAGCAATAATGTCACCATGTGTTCGAACCGGTTTTGATTTACAAGTGGACACCATGTTGCCTTTTCATCAGCTTATTATTATTAAGTGGTCCGTATATGTGTGTTTCCCCTGGACAATCGCCCTCCTCGCTTCACTCTTAGTGAGGTATTGATCGTCCCAGTGCACCAGCCCCTCCTGATTTCATTAGGCTAGCTGCTGTTAATTACTCCACACTCTAACCTTTTGCTGTTTCATTTGGACCAACAAATTGGGCGAATTAAAAAAAGGGGGATGTAGGAATAGAAAAAGAGAGGACGAACGGAAAAAGAAGAAAAAATCCTCCCTGGCAGCTGCAGCGGTGGACCCCCTCCCCTTCTGTGGCGTTTGTGTCAGAATCCCAAGCGGCATAATAATTAAAAAAGTTCATCAATGTTCTCTTTGCTCATCAAATTATGCAGAAGGAGGCTACTCCGGTAATTGTTGCAGAGGATTCATTTATGAAAACCATACCAGCCAGATCTAGCATGGTTGTCTGGGGAGTTGGAGGATTATGCCCTTTTTTTTTTTTTTTTACTTCTGTATATTCATAACAGGTTTCCCAGATTCAAGCTCACAGATCATTAAAACATTATTCATTTATGCATATTTATTTACAAGTAGGATGTGACAGTCTTAACAAACTCCTAAATTTTGTTTTACACTGGATCAAAATGCAGAACCCCACGTTACTGCCACACCAATTTGTCTTCTTAGGGAAGGTATTAAAAGAGTATGATATGACACATAGCTGCAAAGTTATAATTAGCCTTCATTTAATACCTTATGTCACGAGATTACATGCGCAGTGCATGGCATCTAAAGCATGCTTAAATCGCAGGGGATGTAATTGATTAACCATATGAGACCGGGAAGCAGATGATGAGGATGATGCTCTAAATCCATGTTAAATCAATATAGCCACTTCCTACACATCGAGGGATTATTGACAGAAATTACCACAAGCTGTAATTGCTGACTTACAACATCAGATCATTTCTGACTCGGTGCATTAATGTGTTTATTTGTACAAATGAGTCAAAAACGTTCGGCTGCCACGGCCGCTCTAAGTAATCACCTGCCTCAAAGTGGGGCAATGTATCAGCACGGATACATTACCGACCAAGCAAGTGACATTTATGGGATCTTTTGGATCCATAATATGAGAGATGCCCTCTCCTCAAGGTTGAGCACATTCTAGTTGAAAAGATTCTACATGATGCAGAAGGAGCCATTCTGAGAACTCCCTTTGGCTGAGATAATAACTTCATCATAATTAGCTTGTGGCGCTCAGGAGTGTTGAATTGTCGGTTGCAGTGGGATCTGGGCTGATTTATTGCTTGATTTAATTACGTATCAAAATTCAATTAGACATGCTTTCAACCGAATTCAAAGTGAGCTTTGTCAAGCTGTCCCTTGGAATCGGGTTCGGCTTGAAGGACATCCTTCATCATGCAGTGACATCTAACTTAATAATTATCACTTACTAAAAATNTGCCAGTTTTAGGATAAGTTGTGTGTTGTTGTTGTCTTCTTTTGTTTGTTTTTTTTAGCTCTGCGATTTTTCTTTTCTTTTCTTTTCTATTTTTTTTTAAATCTCAACTTACTTCAAACGGCATCAAATAGTGCGAAACAGACCTTGATTCGGTAGCGATGTGAAGAAGGTTGCAGGTGCTTTGCCGAGTGAAGATACATGACAAAATGCTCTTTGAGGTTGACTACGGCTGGGGAAGCGTCTGGCTTTCTGTACCCGCATCACTCAGCGCCTGCTCACCCCCTTTTGCTCCCGACTACACTGGGGGAAAAAAGGGGAGCTGTTCTGAATAAGTGTCACACAAGCCTCCAAGAGCTACATTGATCTCTACTACTATGCAAATTTAGGATGTCATGGTGTCTATGCTAAGAAGCCAAGGAAGGGAATGAATATTTTAGCCGGAGGTCCCCGACTGAAGTGTGGTCCGTTACAAGTATTGTAAATACATTCTTTGACAATTTTATTAGGTACACCTACTATCTAGGGCCCCCTTTCCTCCCTCAGAACTGCTCTTTTTAAGGCACTGACTCAACAAGGTGCCAGAGATGGGATTTTGATCTATACTGACTTGACATCAGTGTTTTTTTGCAGTATTTCAGTGGCGCAAATGCTGTGAACATCCCACTTCACCTCATAGCAGAAGTGTTTTATTAGGCTGTGATCGGGGGACTGTGCAGACCACTGGAGTAACATAAAGTAATTTCCTGGAACCATCTTGAGACAATGACACATTATCTTGCCAGGAAACTCCTCTCTAAAAAAGCAAGCAAAATAAAAAAATAATAAAAATAATAATAATAAAACAGAATGAAGGGTTGCACCTGGTCAGCAATAATGTTGCTTGTGTTTATGGAAGCAAGACTATCATAAATACACCAAGCACTGGCAGACATGAGGCATTTTTCTGCTTTCAGTCAAGCTTCCATTTGTTTCCTACAATATCAAGTATTCATTGCCCTGCAGAGATAAACACCTTTCCCTCTCTCACCACCAAGTCACACCATGTTTTAGCACGCTGGCTTTGGCTTCACGCTTCGCTTTTTATTTCGCATATTGTATTTACTGTTACAATATACAACGAATAAACAGTTACTGAGCATAACTGAAACAATAAAAAATCTCATACTATTGTTGCTAACAGCCACGCTGGCAGAAATGGGCGCAATCGTGTTATGGTGATATAGCTTTAGAAACAACTCAACTGATAATCAGCTGGCTCCTGCTGCCATTTAAGACTGCCTCGTTGGTAGAATACGCCACAAATGTGCCGCAGTCATTCTTGCTGTTTTCTTAATAAAGTATAAGCACAGGCAGACAGCCGCATTATCACTGGCCAAGTATGTTACTCAGAATGTGCCACTGTCCCACCTCCCAGCTCTGATTCACTCTGATTAACACATTCCACCTACCTTGACTTGACTTAATTCTCCTCTTGTTTGGTGATAGCATGCTGTAGCTGTCACAATGGATAATTATCTTGCTAATGCGTAACGACATCCAGACCTTTGCAAGTGGCAGCCTCTGCATTGTAATTACAATAATATTTGCCACATGAAATAAAGACTTGCATAAGCTCCAGCGTATGTAAGTTATACTTTGGTATAAGTGCGTCAGAAACACTGATCACTGCACTGCAGCGTGCGAAAACACTGTCCACAATGTTCTGCCTGGAAGAAAATAAAAAATTGAAATCCAGTTAGCTGTAGGCTACCTTATGTCTTTTTCTCCCGGTGGCCAAAAATTGTGTCAAGAAAACAAACGACTCCACATTACCACATTAACCTCAATGATGTTGAAGCCAAGCAGGATAGATAACTGAGTTTGCAAGAATTTTTCATTTCAAAGTTGTGCTTTTTTATAGATCTCAATCCATGTGTCAAACTTCCATTAGTATATTTTAATGTATTACACTATGTACACCCATGAACTTCATATAGTGCCTGAAGTGTGGACCTGCTGAAAATAACATCTGGCCGGCTGATCTTCCAAGCTAATGCCAGCTGCCACACTTTATTCACACACTGTTTAAAATTTCATTTAGTGGGTAAAATTAGAGAGGGACCAAAGAAATCTGGGCCGGTTTGGGATCATTTTGGCGATTCAAAATGTCCATTCCCCCCTTTCTAAGACAGTCTGTGTGCATGAGTGCACTGAACGTGCATGATTTGCGCAAACAGGAAGATGCCTATTGTATTGTCATGATTGTGTCTTCACATGACAAGCAGGGTGTGGTACGCTTGTTCATGCTGCTGCTTTCTGAAGAGTCGAGAATCACTCCATAGGCCTGTCAGTGTCATCAAAGGGCTTCACTGATCGGGCATAACATTATGACACCTTCCTAATATTACGTAGCTCTCCCTTGTGCCTCCAGAACAGTTGCGACTCATCAGAGAATGGACATGGGCCTTCTGAGGGTGTCCTGTGGTGTCTGGCAACAGAAGGTTGTTAGTGGGGGCCTTTGGGTCCTATGGGCTGATTTTGATCATTTTGGGTCTATTAAATTTGGAGGCCAGGTCAACACCTTGTGTTGTTCTTCATGTTTTTTAGTTGTTCCTAACGGTTTTTGTGTGTGTCTGTGTCAGGCTGCATCCTGTTGGGGTGGGTTCCTGGTCTGGTCTGGTCTAGGTGGCTACTACATGTCTAAGTAACATCCACATGAATGCCAGGTCCAAAAGTTTCCCAGCAGAACATTGAATTGTCACAATATGAATGGTCATAATATTATGCCTGATCAGTGTAGAGGTGAGTGATTGTGGTGGCTGGCTGCTGCTAAGCATCGAATGGATTTTTTTATTTTTTAATATAATGGGCTACACCAGCATAAGCAATTTGGGTGGTTAAAGAGCTACACAAAACTGATCAAATATCTTGTGAGCTGGAAAAGTCTGTCTGATAACAACATTGTTTTACTTAGTTAAAGATAAAACACTGTATACTGTGTCAACTTTAAATGGTTTTGTATGTGGCAGTGTTTAGTATGAAAATTGGTTGCAGGCCCCTCATCTTGCGCTGTGTACCCAAGACAGCAACCACTGATGGCGAGAAGTGTCCCGTGTTTCGCGCTCAGCTTTTGACAGTTATGAGTAGGCTACACCATCTGGGTACTCATAGTGCACCGCATACGTGTCAGTGTGAACGCACTTACACACTCAAATTAGCAAGCGTAAATACAGAAGAACACAATATGAGACGTGACATTTGACACCATGTCGATCCAGCTTTCACGGAAGAGTGCTCTAGGCATCAGAATAAAGGAACGAAATTAAACGCACTGTAGTCGCTGGTGACACGTGTGTGGAGCCTACACGTTTAACCGGACAGTAACTGCACTGCTCAACCACGTCTGCCTGCACAGTGAGTCACAAAGTCTTGAGTCACTGTCTGGAGGAGGAGGAAGCCGCATTAATAGGGAGGCGCATGTAATAAAGTGGTCACTAAGTGTACTGTCAAACAGGGGACATTGAAAAGAGAATGGAGGGCCCCATTGATGTGTCAAAACTTCAGTTTATCAAGCTCCCCTTGTAACGCGAATTGTTCATCCGTTTGATCTCTCCGCCATTGAAACGTCTGACAGCTTTCTTCATTGAGACTGGCGGATGCATTGTCCATAGATTGTGATGTGCAGTGACATGCCGAATCACAAGCTCATGTTTGAAGCAAGACGCCTGAGTCATTGTCATTCACTGACAAACACGATGATACTGATTAATGACTCTCAAAACATTTACGGAACTAATCTCCTGGAAAAAAAAATAATAAAGAACCCAGTTGCTTCTGTCTTAAATTTAAACACATGGCTGATGGCCAAATGGTTAGCTGTAATGCCATTCAGCGAACGTCATCTGGGATTCAAAACGTATTCACTGTCAGTCTTCACATATTACCGCGGGCATAATGATTTCACAAAGAAGCTTGTGAGACATTAACAATCCAAACGACTGTGGCCTTGTTACAAATTTCAATGAGAAGCCCACAACATGAAGTGATAATACTTTATTAATGTCTCTAAGAATAATAGCTCTCTCGCTCTGTTGAAACGTTGACAGGTCTCGTTTCAGACTATTTGTTGCTATTCCAGTCATTTGTAATCAGATCACTGCACGGAGATCAATTTATATTTCAAGAGATCAAATTTTGCATAGAGATAAGTGCATTATTTCTGCGCATCTGGAACGTGTGTGTGTTTTTCACCGAGAAATGCATCTCCAGTTGGTCTTACCTACATAGTAGATCACAACCGTAACATCTGTGCATGCTACTATATCCAAGGATAAAGATAAAACATAATTTAAACGTCCTTTAGAAGAATGAATCATTGCATATCCTTTTTAATAAAATGATTAAAAATAACATTATACATAATGACTTAATGACACGCTTACACAAGATTAAAATAACTGAAAGACTACAGTTATAATAGCCTCGATTTCATTGTTACAGTTTTAGCATCAGCACCACAGTCCTGATTGTACTTCTCACACCTCATAAGTACGTTTTCCGAAGTGATGAAAAATGCTGTCAAGTGAAAAAGAGTGTGAATGTTGTTAGATTTTTAATAT
>JASGAT010377545.1:0-22907 GCA_030220025.1 Chelon auratus | reverse complement strand
GCCAAGTTCTTTTCCATCATTTTCCATGGACAAAACAACTTGGAGATGTTGCAGGTGGTAAAAGCCCCCGACACTGCGGCATGTGTTTACTTATTCCGGTGATAAGATAATAAAAAGCTAAAGAACAGGCAGGTTATAATAGACTTTTTGTTTTTAAAGGAGGCGGCCGCCTACACGGGGAAGAAAAACACAGGTTACGGATTAATTACGGTAACATCCGATGCACCGGGCACACGAGCGCTACTTTGACCACTTCTGTTTAAATATTAACAATCAACATACTCAGTATTCAAGAAGAGACAGTTCTCCCAGTGTCTCCGGTGAGACGAATGCCGACTTCATGAATATTTTTTTTTTTTCAGGTAATCCATAATAATCCATGAATGTGAAAGCGAAGCAAGACAGTTACTTGCCAGTTTTGGCTGCAGCAAAACCTTGTTTACATGGACTCTATATATTGATTGCCATCTCACATCCATGGACTTCATGGTAGATTTTGTTTTCTTGATACCAAGCACGGCCTTGACAGTAATGTTTTTCAAGTCGCATTATGTGTGTTATGCATTATGTTCACGCATGTGAAAGAGTGTGTTTTAGCCTAACCCATGATATATTCCTAAACCTAATCAAGGATTTTTGTTGTCTAAACCAGAGTGGGCTGCCTGTCAGGCATGAAAGATACTGACAATTGAAATACTTGATTGTCAAAGTCCTGATCTGTGTCACTGAAGGAGGGACGGTTCCTGCCGATTGACGCAAATCATTAGACACAGTTCTGGGCCCACTCCCTGAAATGGTGAGCGTTGTGTTTGAAATGAGAAGAAAGGCATTACTAAAACATAATGACAGCTAACAAAGCACTGAGTGAGGTTTGCCATTTTTTCTTCTATGCTTCCTAATGATGACTTCTGCCTAAAACATGCACTGTCAATTGTGCAAACTGAAGTAAAGAATCCTTCCTACAAAGCCAGTAGCACAGTCTTGATGAAACAGACACGAGGCTTCTGTGTCAGTTTGACGTGGTAGCTACGGTGACAACGCAGAGCATGTGCAGACCCTGTGCAGACCCTCGTGTGCTGGTGCTGACATGCACTTCCCCAGAAATGTAACTACGCATCACGGCGACTCAGACCGCGAGAGCTGGCTGTGATTGGTCCGCTTTAGTAACTGTTTTGGATCCTTAAAAGATGGAACACATTGAGGAAAGGTTAACTGAGGAGGTTTGGGGATACAAACATGTGTCTGACTCGTCTTTGGTGAAATTTCGACGAAAGTTTCCATCGCCAGTGTTGAAAGTGAAGCAGGAAGTAGAAACAAAAATGAACCTGGCTGGCAAAAAAGAAAACAGCGCCGACTAGAGTTTGGGTGGTGTTTTTACAGAGTTTGCCAGACTAGCACACAAGTATACGTATACATTGGCTACGGTCGTAGCCTACGGGTGTAGGCTACGGCGTCTATCCATGCATACCTCCCTCAAATATGTTGATGTCAGTTTTTCTGGCAGAGAAGCAGACGGTTAGAGGTGTACGGCTGACGTAATTCATAAGCCACCAGCACAGAGCTGCGCCTCTACCCCAGCTCGCCTCACTCAACTGGGGTCCATCACCATCACAAAAACAAACTCCTCCTCACTGCCAGGCTAATTTTTTCCTCTCCCTCCACTACAGAGCACTAGTCATATTAATATCTTTGTAGAAGGCAAATGTGTGCTCCAGGAGGCCAGTCCCATGTGCTTTTTTTCCAAACCTCTTGCTGTTTCTCTGGCCACAGCCAAGTGCATTAACATATGTTCTCACAGCGCACAGTGCTACTCTGCATTGGTAAATGCCTTATTACAGCAAGGCCCGCTCTGTGCTCTTCCATTGAATATCCATAAGTAGTAAAACACAGCCATATCTGCCCACTCAGAACAGTAGGGATGTGTCTCACATGACAGGGGGGCTCCTTAACATTTAGTCAGAGGCCCTCTTTGTCAAATTGATATTCCTCCCACTCACAGTAATAGCGGGTGGTAATAATGACAAATAAAGGCAATATTGCTACTGCATGGTACGTACTGAGTGTAATAAGGTCATCTTCTGGTTATGTTTTTTTGCCTCCTGTATTTATGCCTTTTTAGCATGCAGAGTCAAATTCTCTCAGTGTGACGTACATCTCGAAAGACTATGCCAGTGTGAAATATGCAAAGGCAGAGGGTGAGAAAAATATCCCGAGCAATGCAGCCCGTTCTCGCCTAGAGAGCTTACATGCTTGTAATCATCTCTAAAATGCAATTTCCTCTTATTATTCCATTTGTTCCTTTCCTCTATTCCGTCTGAAGTAATATAAGACATATCGAAGATCATGAAATCTGTGTCGTAATATTAAAAAACACATAAAACCGTGCCCTTTTACGACTGGTGAAAAATGAGAGACGACACTCGCTATTGTAAAAACAGTCTTTTTTTTTTTGCAATAATGCACAGGCTACCATTTATTCAATAAAGCAAAACTAATGGGGCACACCTCAGCGTGGTGGGACGTGACACGTTACTTTAACAGTTATGTTTAAACCTCTTCTCAAAACAATTGGTTGATGACGCCCAAGAAAACACTTATTTTGCATATTAACCTGAATTAGAAGTGCTGCTTATATGATGACTATAAATTGTGAAATTGGAAAACAGACAATGCACCCACTAGGCTATCTCTGGCTGCAGCTTGCTGATGATTATGTTGATTGCTGCTCAAACACAGCTTTGGGTAGATTATGTTTGCAGATCTCAAAACGGCCACCAAAGTCGTTTACGCTTACGGCCGTGGTGCTCCTAAGGGTTTTATTCAACTTTTCGTTTTTTCTTTTTTTTTTTCATTTCTAATTTGGGCTATCTTTGTTCTGTCTGGCGGAGAGACACAGTTGTGCTGTGGTGATCTGAGGACACGTTCTCAAAGAATGTGTATCAAACGCTACAGAGAACTTGTCTCATTCTTGCACAAAGAACTGAAGGATGGCATCCACATCATCCCACTGCACTGCACGGCACTGATTTATAATGGCAGGGAGGGGAAAAATAAGAGGCCAAGATACATCACTGAAACATGAAGGCATTGAATAATACTTTACTCATAAATAAAATCATTAAAAGAAGCATTTTTTTTATAACTTAGACCATGACTGTCTTTGGCGTTTTATGATTAATGCTTCATCTATAAATTATACATTTTAGATTTCGAGGCTTTTTTGTTTATACATTTATTTATGTTTTCTAGTAATTTTTCATTGCATTTCTTTTTTCATTTCAGCAGTTCTGACAAGCCATATCACCTGAGGAGAAAAGTTCTGTTTGCTTTAACTTTTAAGGTCTATTACTTAGACAATCTAGTTTGCACCAGTGTGCAAGCTAATGAAGCCTAAAAGGGTTTGTTAAAGTCATTAAACATGAAAATCTAACTCCACCGCTTTTGTCTACTGGCAAACAATTACGCCCCGGCAAAGTTGTTGCTTGAGTATTTTTGTTACAAACACTGAACACACCCTTGTGCAACTTCCAACGCTAAATCATTAAACATCCTTGATTAATTGCATTATTTTTAAGTTTAAGTGGAGGGTATTTTGGTCTTATATAGGATTAAATACAAATTCAGATTAACTACGTCGAAAACAGAGCTCCCAAAGGATAACCTCGACGCAGTAATGGTGTGTGCGCTTTTGAGACCGATGCAGCAAAAGTTCACTTTGCTTGTGATCACTGCAGCAGAAGTGACGATGAAATGTAATTTCCCAATGAGGCAAATGCATGAACAAGGTTATAAAATAATCCCTGAATGCAACACATTTCTCAGTTTCTAGCATGTGCGTCTAATACAACATGGCTCCACACGGCATTTATAATCAATTGCCTGAAAACGTAAGAAACCAGATTTAGATACTTCTTAAAACTGAGCTCTGATTAGAAAGGCTACAAATACTACCAATAACAGAAGGAGCTGTGGCTGACCTAAAATAATAATGCCACACACAATTCACTATTTATGCACTCATGCAGAGAAAAACAGATGGGTAAGGTCCCCTGACTTGGCACAAGGAATATCTGTTGAAACTGGCGTTTCAGTGATGATCAGACAGTGCAAAGGACATTACACGAAGTCAGCCTTTTACAGACGGCGTCCGAGAAGAAAACCTTTTGCTCACGAAACGGAATAAAACTGCGAGATTATACTCGAAAACATGAAAAGAGTCCTGATGAGTACTGGCAGCACATTTTTTGGCAGATGAAACCAAAATAAATTTGTTTGGATCAGATGGAGTCCGGCAGGCACAAACCTGTCCGTGTCTACTACAGTGACTGGCGATTGTTAAACACGGAGCGTGCTGGAACTGCACAAGTGCAAAAAAGGTGCAGGGGAGATGACTTTTGTAGATGGCACCATCAGTGCACATTGTGTTGCCAAACACTGTCTTAAGATGCATGACGAGAGAGGGATTTTCCAGCATGACAATGATCCCTAACATACTGCAAAAATCACATCAAAGAAAAAAGAAAAAAACTACGATATGGCCAGGTGTGTCCCACGACTTAAATCCAAATCCAGGTAAAGCAACAAAGAGAACAGTATTATCTGTAAACAACGGCAAAACATCTCAGAAGTACAAGACTGCTATCTGCGGATCAAATCAGTCATTAAAAAATAAAAGTGGAATATTTAAAAATGACAACAATGGAATCTCACTAATAAACTGTGTAACTTTTCTTTTTTTAACATATTAAATTCTTCATTCAATTGGAAGAAAAAACACCGTCTGTACTGTGTTATACTTTGTTAAAAAGAAAATCTAGTTTTTAAAACCCAAGGCAGACAAACACAATGAAAAATGAACACTGCACCACAACCTGTAACAAGGACTATATTTTTCTGTATTGGTGTATTTATTTAGCTTGTGACTTTTTTTTTTTTTTCTGCCGTGGCATTGATCATAATCTAAATAATTTACCACAGCATTACTATACCTCTTCCCCACCCCTTGATCCTAAGTTACTACTACTGTATACTCCCACAGTTTTTCATGAGTGTCTCCTACTTTTATCTTATCATTGTACTGCGTGCCTTCAGGATGTTTTCTCCTCAGCAAGATGAAACGTGGCAATGGTGCTCATCTGTACAACTGTAGCATGTGCCCTTGCATGATGAAAAGCAGGGTTTCTGGATTTCTGTTGGTTATTACTTTGTCCACTGCGTCTGTGGACTAAACCTTCTATCCTTGGGTATACAGTATATTGTTGCAGCAGGTCAAATGCAGTAATTCTGCATTGTTGTTTTTTTTTTTTAAATACACCTTGGGTGAGCTTCCTGCAGCCTTTGTGCAATTCAAATGAACACCTCAAGTGGGATCTGTGAAAATCACATTTCGCCAGCCTTAAAAATAGCCCAAATCAGGCTAGACTCTGGGGTTTGGTATTATCCGCAAGTCAGGCTAAGATGCTTATACATTAGCAATCTAGGGGCCCAGGCAGCTGGACTGCAGTCATGGAGCACACAATGACTTCCCATTAATAGGATGGGAAGCATCAGGAGAGCCCACCCTGAGCAGAGATTTCCACATGGATATGGCCTATGGCACAGGGGTACCTGCCCCTAGCCATCTGCACTGATTTGACAAATGATTCTATATCAAAGGCCTCTGCACTGATTTGGGTGGTAATTGATTGGAAGCGAGGCCCTCAAATCCCTGATTGGTTTAGCTGGATGTGGGGGGTGTGTGGTAAGAGAGAGAGGAAAGGACAGCCAGCAAGAGAAAAAGAGTGAGAGTTGAGAGTACAGTGCAGGAGATCTGGGAAATATACCACAGAACTCTGCCTCATTTGCACTTTGAGAGAATTCACAATGATTTTTTTTTTGTTTTAGATATTCTTTGCACAGTATGCATGGCATATTTTTATTTTTTTCCAGAACAACCCACGTCATCTTCGCGTTTCTGTTTCTTTGTCTAATGCAGCTGACGGGATATCCAATTTGTTAGTATGTCCATGAAGATTGCATTTCACCATTCAAAAAGAGGAATTTGGTTAGAAATGGAATATTATTGATTTGTTCCCCATGGAGGTGGGGTCTGATACAGATACATGAGCACTGCGAGAGGGAAGCATGGATTATATATTCCCTCATCAATTTCCCCTGAATTTTTGATGACATTAACCCGTGCTGCGTATATTGTGTGGTGAGAGAGACTACAGCAGACGTGGTGGCCAGTCACTGTTATTCATCTCCTGATGATTACCATTAACTTCATAAACCATTAAAGGAATAGTTCTGAATGAGGTTATATGATTCATCATACCAGGCCACCTTCTCCCATTGCTCCATTCCATTGTGACACTGGTGTAGGCCCATTGTATGCACATTCGGCACTGGGCAGGAGTCAGGCTGGTCACACTTCTGGTGAGCTACAAAGTATGTTGTCACACTTTTCTGTCATAGCCAACAATAGGACCTTTAGTAGTTTGCGATACAGTAGCTCTTCTGTGGGATCAAACCACACAGGCCAGCCTTCACTTCCAGTGTGCCATTAAAGAGCCTTTGGCGCCAATGCATTTTTCAACTTCAAGAGCTGACTGCACACCTGTTGCCGAGTATATCCCTCATCTTGGCATGCGCTGTCGTAACGTGATAATCAATGTCATTCACTCAAGCAGTCAGCGGCTTTAACGCTGTAGCTGATCGTTGTATGTCATTCATAAGTACAAAATGACTCACAAAGGTACATTAGAAGCAGTCAAATCATACTCCATGATTAGTTTCAATACGATATGTGGTTTTTCAGTGGAATTACTGCAGTGTGAACATAAGTGTGAATTTAGTCACATTTATTTGTACAGCATTCCTAGTGTGACCTCAAAAGTGTGTATATTCAAAGTGTTCACACAGTGTCAATCATGCTGTGACCAGTTGTAAGTTGTCCATCCGGTCGTGTGTGTGTGTGTAGGCCTATATATAAATGTAGGCCTACCGCCTTTATTAGATGGCACGCTTGCTTCACCGCATACCTTTTGCCATTTGACACAGACATGTGGTGCTTGCTAGTGACAGATGCTGCGCAGCACTGGTCCCAGAGGTCACAAATGACCTTTTGGATTGTCTTTTTTTCAGTCACAAAGCATTATTTGTTTGACGATGGCCACCACTGCAACCCCAGGCACTCTGATGGAGCCGTGGGTTGTTGCTGCTTGTCTTCTGAGATCACATTTACCTCCAATGAATTTTGTGTGTGTGTGTGTGTGTGTGTCTGCGTGTGTGGGGGAAAGAAAGAGAGAGGGGTTGAGTGAGTGAATGTGTCTGTTTGCCCACTTGCATGTGTGAGGACATGGATGTGGGCCGTGATGTTGAGGAACATGCCCACTAACCACCCATGGTCTGACTATAACTAAGCTTAATTGCTGCATGACCGGCCTCTTGTTTGGATGCCGGAGGGATTTTCTTTTATTATACAGAATGAATCATCATTAAGATGTGCTTATTCAGTGCCCTTTACTTGGCTTAAAAATGCTGCTGCACACACATGATTTCTTAAGCATTTTATCTGTGACCATCAGTGTGTTTACATTGGTGTCCTAGTCAAACTTCACAGCAGAAAGTGCGCCTCAAGAAGCTAGGGGTCTATCTAGCAAGTTCATCACTCAATTTCTACACTGTTATGTGACATTTCACTAGAGAGCTTTTCTTTTGTGGAAAATACAACTGTGAAATGTGTGGAAAATGAAATTGTGAAATGGCATCCTGGAGTTCCACGGCATTAGTTTACCATAGCAATTTCAGAGCTGGCAGGAACAAGGTGCAGTGCAGGTCCCATATTGTCAGAGGTGCTTGATCCCCACCCCCATCCCTTGCCCTCTCCATCTGTCACCCATTTAGATTGTGCTGTTCACACAGACATGCACGCACTTGTGCATGAATGCACACACATATAGAGGCCATTGTATCAGCCAGAACACCTCCATATAAAATAGCAGAAAGGAAAAAAAAAAATCTCATAACCGACTACTTATTTATAACATTTTGTCAAACAGAGAGAGAACATGTTTACCACTTGTGTTACAAATGTGATTCTACAGTTTAGGCACTGAAACATGCGTGTATGTGTGCATCCCTGCTCCCATTTCATTTCTATCCTATTGTGCTATAATGAGAAGCTGTTACTCATGCTGTAGTCTCAGAGAAAAGCCCTGTGAAAAACTGACACAATTTCCTACAGCCTGAAGCCTAGTGTCAGAAATATGATCCTACCCTCACCTCTTACCCTGGCTGCCGTACTGTAATGATGCTTTGAGGTGAGCCCGCTCATCAATTATTCACATAATGCAAGATTTTCACTCTTCATCTTCTCGCCAGCTAGAGGAGACCATTTAAGAAAGATAGAGTCGAAAAATAATGGAAAGGAGAGGAGTAAAGCAGGAGGACGCTTGTCGGATGAATCAGAGAGTTTGCAGTGGACAGACAATGCTCTTGATATGAGTTATAATTGTAGTTTAACAATGTGTGGACCTCGGGGATATTCACTATGCAATATATGGCCTTTAGACTCGGATCACTATGGAAACCGAAGGCCCTCAACGACCTGCAATGCCCACCCACTTGGACAGCCGTTAATCATCTTCGCTCAGATCCTGGCACTGCAGAATTTGGCCAATGTGTCAAGAAGCAATTATATATACTTAGTGCTCGGGCACCCGATCTCCTCCCTCCCCTCTCTTTTCTCGCTCTCTCACTCTCACACTCTTAATATAATCACAGAGTAGTCAGTTTAAAAGCCCTCTGTTCATTTCACTATCTATCTGGGGGATGCACACAATGCAGATGAAGAGAAGTTTAAAAAGACAGAAGATATTCTATTCTGTGAGCCATTATAATCAGAATATTCTGTACATATAAATCACATCCAGCCATTTACTCATTTTACCAGCCTCCTGAGCTGACTGACATACTAAATTACCCCAGCTGCCCCATTGCATTCGTTGCACATATTGGGCTGGTGCGGACCACGGAGCCTAATGTGAGCTGACTAGAGGGAGATTATGTTCCGCTGCTAACAGCTAAAACGTGAATAACACTATCCGCAAACCCGCGGTGTTCCCCCATTACATCAGCCCCGATCAGGCGCGTAAAAATAGAAAGGGAGGAAGTCGGAGGAAGACACGGCGAGGCGGTAATATGCGGCCAAGAAGAAACACCGCACAGACCTACAGAGGCATACTCTGCAGAGCTGCAGAACGAGAGGTCTTCTTGTGTTTTTCCACGTCACTCAAAATATGTCAGAGCGTAATGTCTCATCAAGAGGAGTCTAAACATGAAAAGAACAGGTCCTACGTGAAGGACATGTGGCGTTATTTTTGCACTGACAGACACACAAACAGAAGTTGATTGCCTTCCTTGCGGTTTCCCATTGACAGACCGGGAGAAGGGCTATCATATTTTGCTATTATTTACTGTCCTGCAGATTTTAATGCCACCAAAGTCATTTTAGACAGCTAGTTGTGCATTAGGGATGTAGAGCGGTGTTAGGCTTTGAGCGGCTGATGACAGGCTGTCAGACAGCTTCCATCCATCGGGCTCCTTTTACCAAGGTCCACTCTTGCAATAAGCCTCTCTCCAACCATAACGGCCATTCATCCAGAAAAGGACACAGGCATTTTTGACACGTTTGGTGCTAAGTGAACTGAAATTGTGTGAATTTCGCTACATAGCACATTATCACATTTGCAAGAGGCATGCGGCAGGAGTAGGGGTTGAAGGGGAGAGTTACTTCAGTCAGTGTGTGGAGATGACTTGAGACCGTCAGAGGGAGGTGATGACTTTGACTGTGCATGTGCAGAGCTAATTAGCATTGAATACATCTGCCCTTTTTGCCTCATGTCAAATAAATCTTGAATAATTAACAGAAGGCAGAGAGGAAGAAGAGAAATGAGATGTTTTTTTTAAAATCAAATTATCTTTTGGAATCCCTGATGAACAAATCCGTTTTCACATTCTTTGGCAATGAGTCTTTCAATCGTATGGTAACCCAACATCAGACATGTGAAAAGATAAGAAGGGTCTTGACATGATTTGCACACAAAATGCAAATAGACTCAGAAATATGAGAATATTACGTTCTTAAAATAGCCGTAATATCCGTAATATTCATATAAATGTTGTTTTTCCCTTGCTCGAAAGCAAGCTGGGGCTTACCTTATGAGGACAAATAGGGGGCGGTGAGTTAAAAGACTTGTCCGGTGTTTGGCTCAGGGTCTACAAGAAAAACACATTATCAGAGACATGTTTTCATAGGAGGGCATATCCCAGAAAATCTTCAGTAAGAGTCGCAGCTTATTTCCTGGTCCTTGCTATTAGCATTTTTGTAATATATTTTAGAGGGGTCAGCTCCCACTCATTGCTGTCCACTAATCCAAGACCGCAGCTTTTGTTGACAGTCACATTTTAAATCTTTATCTTGACAGCATCATCTTATCGTACATCATGTGCGTGGGCACGGCGATGCATTTTGTTTTGTTTTCCAGCCTCCCCGTCCTTCTATCCGTCCACAAAGATTACAAATCCTGCTTTGTGAGAATTTCACTGAGCATATGTTCAGACTTTTGCGCACACGCCTGATTGCATTTTTTGAGGTTAAATGATTATCACATTGTTAATACAGCAATACATCACTCAGATACAAGAAAACACCATTAAAAGGCAGACGCAAGGTAAGTCAACAAGCCAACAACAGATGGTCCCGCTGCTTGTGATTATGCAAAGATCCAAAGTATTTGCATACTCACAATGCCATCGTAAAAAAAAGGGAAAACAAGGAGCCATCTTGAGCTGACCTCAGTGAGAAATAAAAAGAGCAGTGGGTGAGGCAGACCCAGCAGGGAAGTGGATGGGCTCTGAAAACTTCTTTGGGAAGCCAGCGAGGGCTTGCCTCCTGGGAAGGCCCTGTTGATTTCCAAGCAGGTGCTTTCAGTTATGTCCTCATATCCAATTATATGCCTGTGGTATGTCTGATGCTGCGTGACACTATTAATGGCTGCCTTATGGTATCACCGGGACAGAGGAGACACTCAACTCTCCAGACTCTTAACATCTATATTTCATTGCAACGTAGAGGCAGAACACCTCACTGGCCAAGGCAACCGAGAGAGGAGAAAAAAAAAATGCTTTCACTGTAGCGTAAACATCAAGTCATGAAATATAAATGAATAAATGGGCCTTGCTGCAATGGTGGGATTAGTAGACAAAATCTTCCCTACAGACTGAGTAGGAAATATAACCGTGATATCTTAATTGATGTGACAAATAAACATGAATACATTTCTTTGGGGATAGTAGCGGGGACTAGAATTTGCGTGTGTGTTTCCACTGGGAAAAATAAATGACCTTGATTCCAGACACTGCCTCCAAAATTGGGACTCGTACATCGTACGGTGTGTTGTCGGTTTAAGTGGATGAAAAACTGAGGATAGTTCACTTAGTTCTAACCACAGCATTTCAAATACAGACAATTGAGCACAGTGCCACCATTAAAAGTTAATAAAGGAATGAAAGTGTTTGGCTTAAAAACACTCCGACAACTTCAGTCAACTTTATCAATTACAGACATCCATGAATAGTCTTAAAAAGCCAACGAGAGAACACAAAAGGTAAAAATCTTAGTACAAAATCAGATGCAAAATATGCTAAAATTATCCAGCAGAAAACATTTCTTTTTTTTTCTTCTTTCTTGAGAGGTTCATTTAAATTCCGTTTAAAAATTGCAAACAACAGAGTGAACAGATTGAACAGCTACCTTCCTTTGAACCCGCAAACAGAGTCGAAGAAGCAATATTAGCAAACACAACTATGATGTGTTTCTCCAAACTACACTTGGACGTGGTGCTTTGGTTCATTCGAATAAAGGGGCCTGTTCACGCTTGATGGAAACAATAGACACATTTAAATTCCTCTCCTTTTCTTGCGCACAAACACAAACACAAACACGTAGCCGGATCTCTCCTGCGCACACGATCGCTATTATTCCCTTTGTCGTGAGAAATAGCTCGATAGAGAAATGATAAGTGAAAAAATGAGGCGGTGAAAACAGCTGTCATTTGTCAGCTCACCTTTGGTCTGGGACGTTCTGCATCTGATAAAGAAACACTATTGACAGGGCTTGCAACAGAGGGCTTTGGATTACACCGCATATTGATGTTTTTGTCTTTTCAGAGCGCTCAGGGTGGTTATTGTAATTTGATGAGGCCCAGAGAGCACAATGCAATGATATGTAACAACATTTTCTATTTCTTTTTTCAAAGAAAACGGAAAAATAACTGAAACATGATGTTTCTTCGGCTGACGTCTTGGAGCCAGTCGTTTCTGCCTCGCCTTAGGTTTTTCCTCGGCGTAATTCTTACCCTTACTCAAGAGCAATTACAACACATGAATTGTCCAAGTCTTAATATATATTTAGATTAATCTCCAGTACAGTGTAGAGCTTAGCAGGAAGCCAGCCCCGTCCAGCCTGCACTCTGTTTCTATGTGCCAGATTTAGTATACAGCAGTCTAGTCACATTCAACAAGCCAACTTCCCCAACAAGCCCCATGAAAAAAACAAGAGCACTATTCAGTGCTGAGTGGACAGGGACTTGTGGCACATTTGTGTTTCTAGCCCCATCAGCTCAGCCTCCATTTTCCGTGCACACAAGGAGGCTTTATACTGTCGTCCTCCCCGGCTCCCTCTAAAGCACTGTGCTTCATTTAGTAAACTGCATTTCTACCAGCTAGTTACTGTTTTCTGAGCTCTGTTTGCCACCATGACATTGTCCCCCCCCCCCCATAAAATATAGTTCTCTCACTAGGATTAAAGGAGCAATGTAGTTCAAGGATTATCAAATGCCTTTGATCATGTGACTGCCATGTTTTTGATCTGCAGCACATAGCACCAAATATATTCTCTTTTTCTTGCCTTCTGTCTCTATCCCTCTCCATGGATTTCCCCTTGCTTGCTGGTTCTCTGCAGTGTGAGAATAGTTCTTGACAGGCAGAGATAGAAGAGAATGTAACAAGCATAAAACACATATATTTGCAATATTCTGCTTACACTGATAACCAGTCTACACAAACAAGGCTTGCACAGGACACTTGATGACATGTAGATGATTTCGTTATTTCTATTCTGAGGCATGTGTAGTTTTTTCTCGCCCTGATTTAACGCTTTTAAAGCAATGACACAGATGTTTGGAGAACAAAGAAGGCGACCACAGAATATCCGCCTTTGAAACGTGAAGTCAGGTTTTCGGATGCCTTTATCCGCCACTGCAACCCCAACTGCACCCCGCTGATGTTCATTAGCAATTTCTGAGCCTTGGGCTATTTTGAAACATTTCAATTCTTGCGTTATTATTATTTAGTGGCTGGCTTGGACGTGCAATCAAAGCGTCACGCAATATGTGCAACACTTGTATCGCAAAGCCATGGCTGTTCCGCGATGCCCAGCCTAAAAACGTATAATTGTGAGCCAGGGGATCCGTGGCTCAAATTTAGTCAGCATACCTCAAAAAATATTCTCTATCCTCATTGTACAATCCCCTCCTATTAATGTCATTGCCAAGGCAAGAAAAAAAATGGAACATATCAAAACAATTATTTTGATGTGGCTTCAAGCAACGCAACATTTCAACGTGAATGGCACTCGAGCCTTGAATCATTATAAGGCGTGGTTTCGGGGCAAAAAAAGCCCATCAAAAAATGATTGAATATCATTCTAATGGGTAGAAGCCTACAGTACGAGGCTTTCATATTGTCTACCTGCCATGTTATTAGATAGACCACGTCAGTCAAGCTGAGGAACACAAAATCAACATACAGACAGGCTGACAAGACATAAGCATACTGCCTTCCATCTCCCTCCCAGCTTGGCATGTTTATCTAGTCTTCCATGTGAGCTTAGTGCAGTACTGTGCATATGCATACAGAATGAAGAAGGTTCAGAAACTAGTGCCTGAAGGAAGCTGCACATATAGCACAAGCTCTTTGAAATTGTGCCAGGGTGGGCCTCATTTGCAAAGCAATTTGACAACAAAAGTAAAATACTCCACAACCTCAAACCAAATTCTAGAGATGCCAACTGGTACTGGCTCTGCAGTTTGCTGAGAGAGGGAATTGAAGAGGGTTACATCCAGTGTCTTGTGTGTGAGTGTGTGTGTGTGTGTGCTTCTGACATGGCTTATTTGCGAACCTAGCATTGCACCAGTGCAATGTCATGATTGCTTTGGCAGGGAAAGGGGTCCTAATTTACATGAGGAGAATTCCTAGAGGCACACAGGAGGTTGCCTTTGACCAAGGTGCCAGCAGGCCTGCAGAAAAACAATGTAATTACAACCTACAAAGCTGCTACGCAGGACCACAAACTAGT
The DNA here is from genome assembly GCA_030220025.1 of Chelon auratus. NCBI lineage: Eukaryota > Metazoa > Chordata > Actinopteri > Mugiliformes > Mugilidae > Chelon > Chelon auratus. Next base: position 8,506 of record JASGAT010377545.1, on the reverse strand, counting down.
AAATAAGTCAGTTCTCCAAATGGACAAGACAGAATAAATGTGGTGGTGCTGGATTACTCTTTATACACTCAAATCACATTTGAACTGCAGGGGCTATTGGATTTAATTAAATTCATTGTTTGAATATGTGTTATGCAAACGGTCTAGTACATTTTATTCTTCTCAGGCAGACTACAATCCTGTGCACCTCCAAAATTAAACAGCCTATCACTATCTAGCCTACTGCCGTTCCTCATTCCTCTTTTTTCTTTCTTTCTTTCTTGTCCCTGTTGTTTTGAACTGGTACCATGGGTTTTTTTTTTTTTTTTGTTTGTTTTAATGCAGTATAACTGTGGATTAACTAGAGCGGGATTTCATTCTGACTGTGTCTTTTTTATAATCTAAAATATGTTGGTGGAGATTAACATAGTTTTTATTGCCTACAGAATGTTTTACATCGAGAAGTTTTGTAAAGGAGACACAAGAACAAAAAATTATAATATTTAAACTATTTTGAACTGAGTAGCCTTGCGATAGACTGTCGACTTGTCCAGGGTGTACCCCGCCTCTCGCCCCGATGACAGCTGGGATAGGCTCCAGCGCCCCTGCAACCCTTCACAGGGAAATTGTAATTTTGCTTCATTTTTGACATCAGATATCTACACATCACGTGTACACTCTCGAACATGTTTTACAACACTACATGCTGTCATTGGAAATGATCAATTTGTTGAACTGGTGAATTAAGTAATACATTCTGAATCAATAATTCATGTGTGAGAACTGCATTAGCATTGCATAACAAAAACTACACCAGTTTTCTTTTTTTTTTTTTTTTTGCTGATTATTTCAGTAGTGGTCTAAAATGAATTATGTAAATTTCCTGATTAGGTCTCCTTGGATTAAGTTGGATATAATTATATGGGTGTTTAGAAATTTGTGACTGTTACAGTGTCTGTGTCTGAAACATAAGCAAATACTAGAAACCCACTGTTGTTCCGATACTTTGGTGAGGAGGGGCAGCTTGATAGAAATTGAGGCCATGAGACGAGAGACTGCATGCTGAAAAGCTCTCTAATCCAGTCATATTTTGGGTGACTTTCTAAGATAAATACTTTGGCTTTGTCTTGATGGGAGAGCCTCGCCTCATTTTAAGTGTCTTTGGGATCTGGATCAGTCCACATGGTGGGAGTCAGACTTGTACACTTGACCATATAATGTGGCACGCTTGTCGGAACCCGAAATGCATTTCTCTCTTCAAAGTATATTTCTTGGCCTGCTCTCGTCGCTCACTCCCTCTAACCAATTTGTCATTCTAAGCCTAGCCTCGGCGCTGCCAGCGCCCGGATGATAGCAGTGGGCCTTTCTGATCCAGGCAGTGGCTAGGGAGCAGGCCAAGTGTTACGCGAGACACCCTGGGACACCAAGCAGGCGCTTCTGCCGGCTGATGCACGCCTCCACGGCCGAGAGGAACTGGCTTTGCCGATGCTTTCGATTCGACACAGAACGGAGCTCATCTACTTTGTGAGGACATTTACTTTGTGTTTGGTGCACAGCATATGGGTTTGTTTGTGCATTTTGTGAGCAAGTGTGAATGAGCATGTGTGTGTGTGTATGACAGAAAGATTAGAAGTGGTCTCTCTGTGTGCATGCTCTCATGTATGAGTGCGTGTGAGAAGCTTTTTTTTAATATAAAGATACAATTGTGCCAAAATGAGGCTAAGGATTTCTTTTTTTGGTGCGCAATTATAGTCTTTGCTAAGTTCTGATGACCTACAGTACCACTCTGCTGGTGTCCTTTAGAAGTCAGTCTGTTTTCCTCCACTGGCAGACGTTGCTCTCAAAGAGCAAGAGGCAACACAACACTTCTGTCGTCACTTCATTATGGCTGTTTTAAACAACCATTAATGCGCTCATTCAAATGCTTGTGTGCTGCTTTGCTAAGCTTATCAGCAACTGCCGACCACTTTATTACTGCAGTTCTCTCCCTAGTCGGGTGAGCAGAGCATTAAATCCATCCAAAACGACATTAGCTGTACATTGTTACTGACTGCTTCTCATAGTCAGGCAAAACTTTTTTTTTTTTAAATTACTATGTGCTATACATTAAGCATTTCGCTCAGTGACAAAACGTTTCAGAATAATAAATATGATACAAAACAGTACATCTGGACATGAGTCTGACAAACATATGCTAATCGTGTCCAATTACAGACAAGACACTCTGTTTTGATGAGCAGTCTGCTCTTCTCCCAGAAGAGATGCTCGATATCGACCTTTCAGACCCCTGCGTTTTCATGTTGCTGTCTTCCCTAAGTGTATTTAAGATTAAACTATGCATGGCCAACGCATCTCCGCGGGATGCATTTATCTTGGCATATAAACTGTCACCCACCATTTTGCACCCAACAATCAGCTCTCTGAAAATAGACCCCTTCATTTGTCTGAGAATTGAGACCCTAAGTAGCTCATTGAATGCCGGGCCCGAGCTTTCTCGTTAGACATTGATACCCATCTCACACAGCAACACCAGCCTTTTATCTGTCTGAGCTCGAGTCAGTACTTGATTGGGAGTGAATCTAGAAGGCTCCAATCAGTTTCCCTTGTATGAGCACAGTTAACATGTGTGTGACTGCTCCTTGAGCGCTGATGGCAGAGACATGGGCGATTAAGGCCAGAGTCCAATCAAACCAGCTGTGTGCCATTCCCCCCATGGCACTAGCCGTGCCAGGCATGTGTTCCACACTACTAGCAGGCAGCGAGGCCTCAACCAAACCCCCAGCCTGGGGAGCGACGGCCACACATGAACCAGGACATGTAGGCAGATTGGGGTTTTAGCTGTACAAACAATTTTCAGAGGCAGAGCTGCTATGCAAGCAGAAATAATCTCATTGGTTTCGTTAAACCTCGGCGGAGAGCTTTCCTGGAAGAGCAGCGGTAGGCTGATGAAGCCTAATGTAAAACATAGGGTTACGGTAGCTAATATCATCAATCCCACTTTTTCCTCTGCAAAGGAATGAATTACGCCATGCTGGTCAAAAGTTTAAAAAAGATTTATAATACTTATATATTGTTCATATCTTTTGCTATGAAATACATTATGGTTATGTAAACCTCAAGATCTGTATTCTTTCGGCATTAAATATGAAATTACCAAGATGCATGTAACTAATAATATAACCCATTATAGGGATCTCATTGAAATACTTGGAAATATATATATACCATAGGAGCTTGACCTTAAAGGGGAATTACCGTTTTTTACAACCTGGAACTTATTTCTGGCATAAAATACGATCATTTACCCACCCATATAACTTTGGTGTCGTTCGGAAGATATTTAGCTCCAGTGGAGCGTGTATATCCATATAGTGGGAGTGATCGGGGCACTGAAATGCAGCCTCTAAATAACACATTATCTGCTGCAAAACTCGTTCATTTCACCAATATTTTGTTATGATGCGCGAGTGCTATTCCCTATTGAGTCCGGAGTTAGCTGTTTCGGGGTAAGTAGATTGACCTACTAACCTCTGACCTGGACCCACAATGGTCGGTTTGTTTACCTGTAATTTGCTACTGCTAGTTTTTTGCAACATGACTGAATATTTTTCAGATTCTGAGCTTGAGGACGCCGATTTTGTTTATGATGGACGTCCTTACCGTTTTGAGCTAGAGTATACGGAAGAGCTCGTTGAAAGGAGGATGCAGAGGCAGAGAGAGGAACAGCTGGCCAAATAATAACAAACCACTGCACATCTACGAATAGATAAAAGGTAACTTCGGACTCAATATAGCACTAGAGTATCATAACAAAATATTGGTGAAATTAACAAGTTTCAGTGCCCCAGTCACTCCCACAATATGGATATGCGCGGCGCTCCACCGGATCTAGATATCTTCCGAACAACTCCAAATGACATCAAAGTTATAAAGGTGAGTAAATGATCGTATTTTATGCCAGAAATAAGGTCCAGGTTGTAAGAAACGGTAATTCCCCTTTAACTGGTAAAAAATTGTAAACATGTAATTTGGATCATAAGAATATAATCGCTGATTCAACATACACATTATTACATTGGAGAACATGAGGCCACTTCTTCGTGGTACCCAATAAAGCAGTCACCGTTCATGCAGAGGTGGACCCTGCAGGCCACATTTGACCTGAGAACGCTGCCTTGAGCCAAATAAGGTTCCTCGTCCCATAAAGGGTTAATTAAATTAAGTTTTCAACTACACTTTCAATCAGAAAGAAAAATATGAAAGGAATAATCACCATAAACAATACACTTATCTAATTAAGTAGTAGTAACAGTATCAATCATGTAAATTATTAGCCTGCAAATATTTCTGAATTCCATTTTACCAGCATATTAAATAGAAATTAACCAATGAATTCATCTAATTGGTGGTTGCTATATGTGCCAAAACACTGCTTTGGCACATATATAATTTATTTTGTCCAGCCCATCCTGTTAGATACTCATAATCAAACAGCGTCAGTCACCTAAACTCAGTGTCACCTTCCCTAAGCCGTCACCCGATTAAATTCCCAGCTTCCCATTTTTAAAATCAGTGGCGGTGTCTAACTCACACAGTGTGTACAGCAAATTACATGAGAGAGCATGCTCTCGTCTTTCTCTTCAAAGAAGCCGCTGCACAAACACACACAAACGAGTTCATTATGTATGACAATAATTCTTTAACAGATAGAATATTAGGCTCTGCAGTTCCTCGGTGATGAACATTTTCTAAACCTAGCAGCACCACTGTTCTGCTTTAAAGCTTTTCATGAACACAAATTGCTGTGGCCATCTATTACTGTGGAGTTTTAGTCTGGCAGATTCAATACGTCGCTGAAAATTGGTGTTATTTTTAGTATGTCAGCATGGTCAGTGTAACTACAATATTTCTTTGTATGGCAAACTGGGGCTGGTGAAATTTATGTAAGTGCAGTCAGAGTGCAGGATTGGGAAAAAAGCAATCACAGCCACCTTTGAGAGCGAAATGACGTCTTATAGACGTAGTCAGCGTTCAACAGGGATCAATCTGTACCTCTTCAGTGGTGTTTAAGGCTTCCCTGTCAATCGCCTCATCTCCGTAACATAATTGGGCTGTTTTTATCCCGAAAGGAATTGCAGATCTATTTTTACTTCTGTTTCAGGTGGACATAGATGAATTATGCAAATCTCCGCTGTTACAAATTCACAAGAGATTGGTTCTGATTAGATGTTCCAGTTGTGCAGTCCAGATCTCCTCAGGGGATTTTGCTAAAAATTCTGGTCTTGCTTTCGCCCCTTCCCCCAAACCGCAAACCGTTTTATCTGAATGACATGCCAAACCATCAACGGGCTCCATCAAATGGAGGCACGCACAAGGCCTTCTAAACACCTATTAGAGCTATCGATGGCAGAGGCAGAGGTTATGACCATGGAATGGAGAGGATATTTGTGTCTCCCACTCCGCATTACCAGCATCTTTGGAAAAAGCTTTATAGATTTGGACAGCGGCGAGGAAAGGCTTTATCAGCACCAACACAGAGAGAAACACATTAAGAGATCAGAACCCCAAAAGGTCAATTGTGGCTGTGGGCAGTGCTTTGTTATGGTGTCCTCTCTGTTTATGTTGCACTGGAGCCAAGTGACACATGTGGAAACAAGTAATGATACCAATTTTGTGTACAGTTTAGCAGTGCAAAACCCCCAATCCTAGTATAAATTGCACGTTGCTCTGGATTTTTTTATCTACAAGGCGTTTGCGTTTTATGCATATGGATATGTCTCTTTCTGTGGGAAGCGTGTGTTCTGAGCCAGCGCACGGCATTGCCCTTTATCACATGTTCCTGACAATGAGATAAGAGGTACTGATGTAACGTGCAATAATGTGACACTGAAAAGAAAATGTCAGGATGCTTTTTCATAACAAGCGACTTTAATCATCTGTCATCTGTAATACATGAAGTCATACGTGACGCAAGTACATAAAGACGGAGCATTTTCTTAAGAAGTCTGTCACTGGAGCTGTGGCTGAGACCCTGCTCCCAAGCATCACTTTAACTGCCTCTGACGTGCTGCCTTTAAAGCAGCGTAAATGCCGTATGTTTTTTTCTCGCGCTGCTGTTGTGATTGACTTGCATTTTTGCGGGGCAACACTACTCACTGGGACAAAATGAGACAAATCCCTAATCCCCCACAAGATAATAATAATAATAATGTAATCCTTATTCCCAGATGGAACCGTTTTCTGAAAAGACAGTTTTTGGCCCCACGGAGGTTCTATTCAAGAAGAAAAGCAATGGGAAGTTATTTAAAATACACGGCAATTAAAACAAGACACACTGTCCAATCCTACCCACCACGCTAATCCTCTCTGATACAGATGTACTGTAGCCATTGTGGTGCAAATACTTCCCCATTTTGCTGTATCTATTGTGCATCTGTATATAATGCTGCACACTTGCTCGATGCCCAAGTGTGTTTCTTCAGAAAATGATAATGTGTTCCTTTCAGATGCCACTAGAGATCCGTCTACCTGCCACTGAAGACGCATGCAATTTTTATTTCAAAATGACAAGTTTACAAAATGTAGGGACGGGAAATAAATATAAAAAAATGTGGCTGCAACAGCTGCTGCAGTGCTACTGTGGAATAAATGCAGCACAGATGAAAGGCGACGAGCGCCTTTCTGCTCCTGGACTTCACAAGCATTTAGAGCACACGCGCATGTGCGAGCGTTCACACGGGGAAACACAAATGCAAAACGCAGGCAAACGCGACACTTTCGAGCACGAGATGGAATCGTTCCTCGCTGTGAAATTTGTTCGTGGCCACAATTAATGGTGGTGAATAATCCTAATGAGTGCCACACTATGTTCATGATTGCCATCTCGCTATCTTCAAATAGTCTTGTGGAAAATGTTAATTGTTATAGTAATCTCGCAGGCGGACGTGAATGAAGAAGGACTGAAGTGCGTGTTGGAGGCGCGTCAGTCTAACGAATGCTGCTTCTTTCTTTCATTCTCCTTTCATATTATTTCTGTATTTCTGTTTTTCTACTTCTCTTTGTCTTTTATTCTCTGCTTTTTCTTTTTGAAAAGCAGTCTCTCTAAATCCAATACAGTTTCTCGCAGCGTGAGGCAGCTTCAAAGCCCTGCTCTGTGGTCAGGCCCGTCGATCCTCTCACCCACCTCCTGGTTGTTTAAGAGAGCAAAAGCACAGCAGTGCAGTTTCTTAAACACACAGATCCACCCCAGCACCAACAGAGGGACCGCTGTTTGGCAAAAGAGCCTCTCTTCCTCCCTCTCTCCCTCTTTCGCTCCTCCGCTCTCTCTCCTCACCTTGGACTCTGACACTCTCCCCCTCCTTCTCTTTGCCCACCCTCCTCCATAGACCTCATTATACCCGGATACTCCTCTCTCTTTCCCCACCCCTCTCTCTCCCATCTAACTGTGCAGCTCCCTCATTGTACAATTTATCTTTTCATTCCTTCTCTCACACACACACTCCACCTGTCAGTTACATCACTCTCTCCATCCCTCCACCATCATTTACCTTTTTCCATCCCCAGCTACTTCAGCTGTCCTCACTCTTCACCCGGCACTCCATCCCAGTGCCCTGTGCCTCCTCTCTATTTTTGCTGCAACTCAATCCCTATCGCCGCCTCTGCTTTACACCTCGCTCTTGATGTAGAGTGATTGATGCCAAGCTTAGGCTCTGGGCCATCCCTCCTACCACACACACAGGGACATCACACTGAACCTAGAGGGGATGCCATTACCTCAGAAAAGGGAGTTGAAGTGGAGGGTGGCAATGAAAGAACAACCCGTGCCCACCCATGTCTGGAGGGATGGAAGGGCTTGGGGGGCCCCTTGGTGGGGAGCATGGACTGGTACACTGGAGTACTCATTATGGCTCTGTAGGGACTGTCCTGCGGGGCATCTACAGCGAGGCTGTGGAGCTCATTACGCCAGGCAGCCACAGAGCTCAAGGCACCCAGAAGCAGCAGGGCTCTTTTCGGAGATAAAAAAGGGGAGGGGTACCCAGATTACCCTTAATCAGGGGCACCTGTAGACAGTGAGCGCCTCCCTCCTCATTGCCTTCCGTGAAGCCCCCGCGCCCTTCCCAACGCACGCACACACACTCCCTCGCGCCGCTGTAATTACTGCAATTGCTTTCGACTTTCATTCCTGCGCACGGTTGCTGCACAGTCTGCCTTCTAATGAGAAACCCGAGCCATGATCCCGAGGTGTTATTTATTTATTTAATTATTTATTCAACGCAGCATGTATAATGTCAATTATTTAAATTAGTGTGATTTTAGAGCTCCGTGCCTCCCAAAGTCCTCCCCGCTGCGTGTTATCGGCGCTCGACTCAGATCACACTCCTCATAATGGTGGATGGAGAGTTAATTAAGTTTCAGTGAGACATGTGCACCAAAACGGAGCAGTATGGTTCAAACCATGCATTGCTGAAACGGAAGGTGACACATTCTGTAAGGTCTTGTGAATTGGGAAAAGTGAGATTCAGGCAGT
>JASGAT010377543.1:0-10493 GCA_030220025.1 Chelon auratus | reverse complement strand
CTAGACCAGACCAGACACCCCCACCCCATAGCAATGACACTCCTTGATGACAGCAGAAACATAAAAATGGTTTAGGAACAACTCAAAAAACATGAAGAACAGCAGAAGGCATTGACCTGGCCTCCAAATTCAGTAGATCCCAAACTGATCAAGTATCTGTGGGATGCACTGGAACAAGCCTGATCCACAGAGGCCCCTCCCCTCAACTCATGAGACCCAAAGGCCCCCTACTAAGAACATTCTGTTGCCAGACACCACAGAACACCCTTGTGATGAGTCACAACTGTTTTGGAGGGACAGGGGAGACCTACATAAAATATAGAAGGTGGTCATAATGTTATGCCTGATCTGTGTATATCGGTAGGTCAGTTAAAAATCTTCTACTCTGTTGTAAATTAACCATTTCTTCCATTTTTTTAACAAAACATTTCCTTTCAGTCTTAGATGATAGTTCATTTTGTCCATATCTCAATCAATACAAATCTCTTAAATATTTTCTAGCCATTGTTCTACAGTAGGTGGTTCCTTCTCATACCATTTTCTTATTGTTGCCTAATTGCTCACAATCAATCATATCTTAGTTAAATATACGTCCTTGTCAACAACATCATTTATGTGTAACAGATGCATAACTTCGCATTGTACATTTTGGACGATGGATGTTATGAAAGTTAAATCGTCCAAAAATAAAAATTGCCTGCAGTGTCTCCATTTTTAAAGCGAGTCTCAAGTTACAATGGTATTGAGAAATCAGTTTTTGTTGTTGTTTTGTAATTCTGACTGAGACTGTGAATGAATATGTGCTACATGGAATATTATATGACTCTCCAAACCTTCCTAACCTAAATTCTCCTTCCCTCCTCTCACTTGTCTCCCAGTCAGACTGTCGCACTCATTAATATTCCCCTCTGTCTCTCTCCTGTCTTTCATCTTGTCCTCATCTTCCAGCTCCTCCACTGTTGTTCTGGGTCGTATTCCAGGCACAGACTGTTACAGAGATGTTGGACTCTTCCTTGAGGTAAACTCGATCTAAAGTTTTGGAAAATGTTTAAATGTTTAAAACTGTTTAAAGTTAATGTGCTTTGCATGCGTCCGCTCTGCAGAGGGTTTTGTACTTAATGCATTAAGTAATTTGACTGTACGTTTTTTAAGTGCGGATGATTCTCACTTGCCTGCAGCATCCTTGCCTGATAATCCATATTTGAACAGTGTAGTTGAAAGTAGATGGAGCTGAGCTGGATACCGTCAGTCAGACCAAATAAGCCGCAAAGCATACTCCTCTTTTCTCTTTTAGCCTGAATGTGATTTTATGGTGTGTTGTGTTTTAGATGTTTAACTTTATTCAGTAAGTATATGTCTGCAAAGGGGGAAGGAATAGAAGAGATAAATTTGAATTCTGACTGATGCCTCACAGTAAGTGGCTTCCTCCCACCGTCCAAAGACATGCTCGTTAAGTTCATTGGTGATTCTAAATTGGCCGTAGGTGTGAGTGTGAATGGTTGTCTGTCTCTCTGTGTTAGGCCTGTGATAGACTGGCGATATGTCCAAGGTGTACCCCATCTCTAGCCCAATGACAGCTGGGATAAGCTCCAGCACCACTGCGACCCTCCAAAGGACAAGCGGTTACAGAAAGCGAATGAACTCTTTATTCTAATAATCAAAATTTACACAATTTAAAGTCAGAAACATGCAGCCAGTAATTTGTATTTAATATTGTATTTCATCAATTCCAGAAACAGGCTGATTTTAACACTACTACTGAGACTTATTTTGTGTTAGTGAGGCAAAATAAGACATTGGCCCATAATGTAATGCTTCATAATTGTGCTGCAGGCTGTCATTCACCTCCAGTATGCAGGGAGCCGATGCTGTTGATTGGCAGAGACAAATCCTAGCTGACTGCAGGATGTGGACTAGCACATGTATGATAATCAATTCTCCACAGCTTGTCTGCACATGAAGCACTGACCTGATTTTAACTGTATGACATCATCCTCAGTGCAAATGCACTTCAACAGAGCTGCAGCGGTGTTAGTCTGGCACAAAAAAGAAAATGTCTTTTCACCTGTTTTGCTCTGGGGCGCATCATCAGCAACGCATCCTAGGGTTATTGGGTGTTTCGGGTCTTGCAACATCATACACCCTCAGTCAGGTTTTATCAGGGTTTATCAAATCTGACTTGTGTCCCAGCAGCACGAAACCACTGGTCCCCCCCTTTTGTATCCATGCCTGGAGGCTTTCTAACCTGCCTTCGTTGCTCTAGCACCTCCACTGTGTAATGTGCATGCACCACCTTTGTCCCCTGCACTCCTCTAGAACTGCCTGGTACTTTGCCAGCTTGTCTTTTGAAAGCTGTTTTGAGGCCTCAGAGAAAGGTACCAGTGTCTGGCCCAGTGCTGTTTCAGATAATATGCGCCAGGAACTTCAGTTGTCTACTCAAGTCAACCATCAGCTTTCAAATCTGAAACGTCATCTCCACAGAAGTCTTTTAGAACTGAAGAAGGTACTTGAATGAGTGGCAAAATGTCTTCAAGAAACCTTACAAGTCCTGTTGCCCTTATTTTTGGGATAAACCATAACCTAGATAACTCAAAACCTTAATAAACCTCTGTGGGTGGTACCCACCTGGATCTGGTGCAGTGGAGAGCAGGCTGGATGTAGCCCTGCGTTGTGGTTTGGGTTGCTCACGTGCCTTGACGAAGGGAATCTGCTTCTTGGCAAGGCAGTGGTACCTGTTGCTTGTTATGGCTGAGGAGACACGCCTCATAGTTAAGGCTTTATTGTCATTCCACAATCAGCTATAAAATGAAATTGTGATTGGTACAACTGTGAAGGAGTAACGCAAGTAAACAAGTATAAAAACACTTCAATAACTAATTTAATAAAAAAACAAACACTTGACAGACTGTGTCAAGTAATAAGTATGAGGTAGTAAGTGGAATATATTGCAGATCTACTTAGTATTGCACATTGTATTAGGAGCTAAGGGAGGTTAGTGGCTCATATTTTAGTTGTGTGTGTAGCCTGTGGAAAACAGTTTTACGTCTGTTTGTTCTGGTTTTAATGCTTTTGCATCTCCTTCCGGAGGGCAGCAGGTGTTGTCCAGGATGGAGCTGGTCACGGGTTATTTATTTTCCTGGTTCTGGAGAGGCAAGGAGAGATAGCATTGTCACCCAGAGGGTGTAGAGTACAAGAAGTAGTCCTTTTGGCTGACCTTAGCGTTGTCAGCTGGTGTGCAGCCAGCAAGCCACATGGTGATGATCAGTACGCCAGCACGCTTTCTGTGGTGGAAGTCAAAGGTTGCCAGCAGCGGCTGCCTCTCCTACAGTCAGTTCCTTCTCAGTACTCTCAGGAAATGGAGTCCCTGTGGGGCCAGTGACCATCCTGTCACCAGGATAAGTCCTCGAGGATTTAAGTCTTTAGTAGTCCCTAGGACTCTGTCAGTTGCTGCACCTCCTCCCTGTGAGCAGGAGAGCAGTGCACTCCTGGGATGAGCTCCAACAAGGTATCAGCAAATTTCATTATTGCACAGGTGAGGTGGGTATAGATGACATATATAACTTGACAGTTAATTCACTTAACTAAACTCTCGATGCCAGTGTTGAAATGACAACAAAACAAAAAGAAAAACTCAAGGTAACGCCATGTGGCACACTTGATTTTCCAGTGAAGGTCAGTCTTTTATAAAAACTTAATGAACCACTCTGAGTGGTGCGACTGTCTCGCAGCCTAAACACACTAAAAATAAATCCTTGGCTGAAACTCCTCCATCTGTCACACATCAAAATACCAAACTGTCACCAAAGGCAATCTGCCTGGGCTCAGAGCATCAGTGAGTTCCTGTCAAGCTCTCGCTCTCTGATCCCTCCACCAAAGTCTCTCCTCAGTCTGCTACACTGCTGCACAACTCCCGTCTGTGCGTTTTGTCAATCTATCATGCATTAATGATGCTATTATTATTATTCGGGGGCTTTCTTTGCCGAAGCTTCACTGCATGAAACAAACCACTTGGCATTTAGACTTTCTTTGTCAAACTTTCCTTCATCTCCAGACACTCACTGGCAAGTTCATTAAGTACACTACAGAAAATGAATGCATTCTAACCATCCTGCACTAAATCTTCCTTCATCACTATCCAAAAAAGCTAAAAGAAAGGCAACTGGACTTGTAGAGTTTCTTGAAGATGTTTCTCCACTCATCCCAGCAGCTTCTTCAATTCTAAGAGACTGGCGAGGTTTAAATAGGAACATCTGTGGGCGTTCATGACTGTTCTAATGTTCAGTTGATTTTGAAATAATGACAGAAAGGTGGTAATTCAACGTAATGATCATTATGCAGGATGTAATTTGTGGTGCCGTTCGACTGGATTGAATTAATGGATTGTTTTTGTTATTTAGCCTGGAACACTGACTAAAATGGGATTGTCAAAATAATAGGAACATGTGTCGGTACAAACGATACAGTACAATAGCACTACAAACCACAGGCTCCACAATTAAAACACAGATCAATTAACAGCTCTCTCCGTTATTTTAAACACAATAACCTTCATGAAGCTAGGATTTTGTGCAGGACTGTTACAGACATCTGTGAGTGGTACCCATCTGAAACTTACATGACTAGGGTCTGTAACAACAAGAAAGTTGTTAGCTTTCTTGACTCCTCTGTAAAATTGGCTCTCTGAACAGGGGTGGACTGAGATATACTTGGCCATCAATTTATAACACCCTGAGTCTCTTGCCAGTAATGGGTCGTTAGAGTGGCATTCACTGGGGAAGAAAAACAGGATCAAAACTAATTTCCCTATTTACAGATCTGTAATCTGGTCATTAAAACAACCTAGTCATGCGACCTTCAGGTCAAAACCCCATCTCCCCTCCTGTCTTTTCGAACTGAAGAAGCTACAGTACTTGGATGAAACATCTTCAAGAAATTCAACAAGTCTAGCTGCCTTAGTTCCACCTTGTTTTTGGAAATGCTGTATGACCCGGATGACTGAGAGCTACAGACATATCTTCAGTAAATGGATCTGTTAAGCACTGTATCTCTGTTGTTGATTTTTATTATTTTTTGTTCTAACAGGCTAAGCCAGTCCCTGGGGTGACTATACTCTCATGTTCCAGTCCAGTTTACTTCGCCAACTCTGACCTGGTGTTCACAGAGATGAGACAGGTGCCGACACACACTGACTTACATTCATTTTCTGCAGATATCCCTTACATGTAACCAATATCCTAATCTTAAACCATGTGTTCATACAAACAAGTCTCAAACTCTTATGTACACAGCATGTACACGTGGTGAAAGCATAGACTGTATATAAATATGGACAATGTGTCTCCATTTCCTTGCATTGGCCAAACTGACGCTTTTTTACTGGGGATACAGACAGCGCCATCTTTCCCCATAATCCCACTGGACCGGTACACGGAGCAGTTGGCATGGCAGCTGGTAGTCTGCATTATGTCACATCCTGTTTCTATAGCGTCAAATAACTTCAGTGAAACGTATGCAAAAAAATTGACATTTGAACGTGCATCAACATTATATTAATTGCCTAAAATGACAGAAACCATCCTTGAAAAAAAATGATTTGATGTTTTAGTTTGGCCCAGGTCCCGCCCTCTAACATGGAGGGGGTGGAGTTTAGTCCCATGCTGCAGCCAGCCACCAGGGGGAGCCCTACTTGCTTTGGTTCCACCATATTTATACAGTCTATAAAAGAGTAGCTGTCATTTGTAAAATAAGTAATAATTTTGAGACTGAGAAGAGTTTATAATTGTAATTAAGTGAGTAAATGAATCCCGACCAACAACCCTTTCGTTTTTTTTTACTCATATGTAAGTCCGTCAGTACGTGGACATCATATTCTGAGATTCACTAGGCAATATGCAAAGCACTCTATGTGCGTCGGTGTCTCTGCACTTTGATCCTGCCGGCTGAATTAGAAATTTGAAGAAATTCTCCACGGCTGCTGAAATGTAACCTCTCCTCTTCGTCTTCTCGCTCTCCTTACATCCAGACGGTGAGTCACTGCCAGAAGGAAAACCCAGCTGGAGTCCACACCGCTGCTTCCTCCCCTCATCCCCCCTCAACCCAGACACGCACTCATTGCTTGGTCCTGGATCTCAGCTCTGTCGCCTTCGTGGACTCTGTGGCCATGTCGGCACTTTGCAAGGTGAGGAACGGAAATTCAAATTCAGTTTTTGATACAATTCCCCAAGCCCATGTAAGAAATTATCTTTGCTGTTTGATACTGGAGCTGATTCTGCATTATGCTCGTCAAACATCGTCAGAGATGTTAATACAGTGGCGTTTTACCTGGATTTCCTTTTGACTAGGTTTAAAGGGGAATTACCGTTTTTTACAACCTGGACCTTATTTCTGGCATAAAATACGACCGTTTACTCACCCATATAAGTTTGGTGTCATTTGGAGCAATTCGTCAGATATTTAGATCTGCGTATATCTTTATAGTGTGAGTGACTGGGGCACCGAAACGTAGCCTCTAAATAACACATTATCTGCCGCGAAACTCGTTTTTTATTATGATACGCTAGTGCTATTCCCCGTTGAGTCCGGAGTTACCAGTTATCATCATCCGAGTCATGAACAAGTTTAATGCGTTATTTAGAGCGTTTCGGTGCCCCAGTCACTCCCACTTTATGGGTATACACGGATCTAAATATCGTCCGAACGATGCCAAATGACACTAGAGTTATATCGGTGAGTAAACAATCGTATTTTATGCCAGAAATCAGGTCCAGGTTGTAAAAAACAGTAATTCCCCTTTAAGTTTCTGCAGGTGACATCTCTCTAACGGCGATGTCTGTCGTTTCTCAAACTGGCTTCTCAGACTGGCATCCATAGCAGGAATTTAACACTCACAACCTACTGTATAAAAGTTAAGGAATACTAAATGTTAAAATAAAATCCTTGTACTGAGCTGAAACCGGGAGCTCCCAGATGTCAAAGTTAAATTATGACAAAGCAACATTAGTCCCCACGATAACTCATTTCTGCTGGTCGGATGTTTCCAAGACATTATTTTGTAAGATAAGACCAGACCTGATATCTGGTAAATGCGCGTCAGATAAAAATATGACAAACAGTCTCTCACAGTTGCACACTCACGCCCAGCTTCGGAGTAATAATTACCAGTAGAAGTGATATGACTTCCTTATCAACTCTTCCTCCTCTTTGATCCTGCATTCATCAGGCCCACTGAAGGAGCACGTGCTCTGAATAAAATAGACAATGAACAGATAATTGTGATGTTTGTTCCCACTGAATTCATGCACATGTTCACCAGGTTGTGGAAGACTTGGACGTCGAGGGTGTTGGTGTGTTTCTGGCGGCGTGCCCAGGTCAGCCTCACGTTTCATGCTCACTTATCTCCTGTCGAGTCACTCCTCTATTATTTGTCTCTCTCTCTCTCACAAACACACATGCTGTTTATCTAGTGTCAGGCTCTTACCACAGGTCATTTTCCCACCACCCCTACATCCTGAGTATTATGTTTTCTCGATAAAGGCATCCCAGCAACACATGCTCATATTAAAAGTGTCTTCTTGTTTTCTTAAGCAGTCATTGTAGTGCAGAATTATTTACTGTGCAGCTTGCATTAAAAAAAAAAAGTCACATATCAAACACAAAAGTTCCTGTGTGTCGACAGAGAGAGTTTTATCCCAGCTCCAGATTTATATACCAGACAGCCTCCCCAGCTCCTGCTTCTTCCCATCAGTCCATCACGCCGTCCAGCATTGTCTCAGCGTCCTGCCCAGGGCTCTGGAGGTACACATAAGTTTTGCTCTTTCTTTATTTTGCAGTTGAGATTTTATTTATGTCATTTTGAACTGTCCATCTGTCCGTCCCGTACGGCTCTGTGCTCGCTCTGGGGGTTTTCGGGTTGGGTTTTGCAAAGCATCTTGAGACAATTTGCATTGTTACTGATGCTATATAAATAAAATAAAAAAAATATTATATTTGAATGCACTGAAGCTTAAGTAATCACGTGGGAAATAGACGAAACGAAGGCAGAGTAGCAAAATTTCTTTATCAAATGCAATGCAAATATTCACAACTAATGCAAATACGATAACAGTAAATGCAGAAACGTGCTACTAGCAGCACAGGCAACAATGGAAATATTTCCAGGGGACCCCAAAAAGCGATGAAAAGGCTCATGTTTAAATAAAATGAATTGTGTCGTCAGAGTATTTGAATTGACAAGCTAATAAAAGGCAAAATGCCGATAAAACAAAAAAAATAACAACTCCAAAAGTCATAAAACATTGAAGAACAAGCATGTTTTAGGCTCCGCTGGAAACGTTCAATCAATCAATCAATCAATAATTTTATTGCCATATCAACACAGTTGATTGGAATTTGTCTTGGTGCCATTCCAGTTAAAAAGGCAGTACATACATACACAGAACATACAGTACATCAAAACAATCACATAGACAATCATTCAAACCAATAAAAAGCTGTAAAATTTAAAACTTGTGCTATTTCAACTTCCCAATAAAGTGTCTTGTGCAGTTCAGTAAAGTGCATTTAAAAGAGGTCATTTAGGAGCATTAAGGAGCCTAATAGTGACAGGGTGGGTACTATTACAGAAACGGGATGTTTTACCCCTAAGGCTTTGGACTCTCCTACCAGAGGGCAGTAGTTTGAAGAGGTACCTGGCAGGGTGGGAGGGGTCATCCAGTACTTTCCGGGCTTTATGGCTGGCCCGAGTGGCGTAGATAGAAGCTACAGATGGGATTGCATGTCCAGTGATTTTGGATGCAGAGCGCACCAATGTAGTTGTTTGTGCTTCTTGTAGTGTGTTTCTGTATTAGCTGTTTTTGTGAGTAGTTGCAACACATGTGTTGTCAAACCGATGAAGACGTTTCCTTCACTTGCTTGTGCGTTGCAGTACTGCCCTTTTTGTGAAGCGAAAATTAAGAACGCTCTGAGGAATTCACTTGAACTCACAGATGAAGGGTTTAGAGTTTTGCGGTCAAAGGTCCCAGTGATCCAAGTGATCCCAGTGGCATAACTAAAGAAATCATGTGCTAATTATGTCAAACTATTAGGATGCAATGGCAAAGAGGTGATATTTATATTCTAAAGGTCAAAAAGTCAACTTTACTTTGATCATAATGTTCTGCAGGAACACTTCCTGTATACAGGAGTCTGATCAGGGTTTTAATTATGTGTTTTCATAAAAAGATCCAAGTCTCCGCTGTGTTAATGGAGCCACATTAAAGCTGAACTGTTTGCAGGTCATGGATAATATATAAATCCATAAGTGAAGCAACTTATTATCAATTTTTTTGTAGCACCAGAGGGATCTGCATTAAGTCTGATAAAGTGCCACACGTTAATCAGCTGAGACACATGAATAAATTGTGTTAAGTTAGACAGACATGAGCCAGAAGCTACATTAGCTGCTGCTAGCATGACACACACTTGTCTTTGAATTGCACTGTGGGTAAAATAGATGCAAGGTCTTGACAAGAACGTAAAAGATTATTTCTATGTCCAAAATCAGCCCTCTGTTCACTCTTTCACTGCCCCCTATACATATAACAGGCAGTAAACTGTTTACTCAGTAGCGAGCAGTAAATGGAGATTTTGGACACCCACTTATTAACGTCACTTTGCTTAATCACAGCTTCTCGGTCCAACAGTAATTTTCACATGTCTGAAACTGCATTGTGCTGTTGTTAGGAGAAATTAGTGCACATGCTGTGGACTTTTTGTTCTCTTGTGGGATTTGTGGATGTGTATATGGTGCGCACAATTAAACAGTAAATATAGTCATTCAACAATTTTTGGCACATCATGAATCTGGTAGTGTTACAGGACTGCAAAAGCCAAATTCTCTTTAATTCTGTTTTATTTCCACTGATCAGCCACAAAATTAAAACAACTGACAGGAGAAGTTAATAACATTGACCATATTGTGACAATTCAATGTTCTGCTGGGAAACTTTTGGACCAGACCAGGCACACCCACCCCGTAGCAATGACACTCCTTGATGGCAGCAGCCATCCCCAGCAGGATGCAGCCTGACACAGGCACAAAAACAACTAAAAAAACATGAAGAACAGCACAAGGTGTTGACCTGGTCTCCAAAGTCACTAGATCCCAAACTGATCAACTATCTGTGGGATGATCCACAGAGGCCCCTTCCCTCAAAGCCCCCACTAACAACATTGTGTTGCTAGACACCACAGAACACCCTCAGAAGGAACCATGTCCATTCTCTGATGAGTCACAACTGTTTTTGGAGGCACAAGACCTACACAGTATAAAGAAGGTGGTCATAATGTTATGCCTGAGCAGTATATACTGAGTCAATACCAACTCATGACCCATTGCAAACCCAGAGCCTGCAACCCCCCTAGTGCTAAAGCAAAGGTGGCAAGAAAAATCTCCCTTTTAACTGGAAGAAATCTTGGGGCTTATCAGCTTGAGGCCAGCTTGAGGCCAGCTTGAT
>JASGAT010377539.1:0-12230 GCA_030220025.1 Chelon auratus | reverse complement strand
GTCTGGTCTTCAGCCGTGGAAATAATTTGTCATGGAGAGCGCTGACACCAAGAGCAGAACAAAAAGAGGCTGTGTAAAAAAAATAAAATAAAAAAAAAAAAACTGTACGCGACGCAGCTAGCTACCAAGCTACATTTGAAAAGCCTCTCAGTTTAATTCGCCGAGCTCAAGACATACTCGTTGTGTTGTTGTATCCGCTGTCAAAAGGCGAGCTATCTCCTTCCGGCAACGGCAACTTAAATCCCCCTGAGTAATCAGCCCGGCTTATAATAAACTCGGGGTGTTAATAAGCCACATAGAGCGATCAACAAACAGGTTGAGTAGCTGCTTCAGCCAACGGCAAGCCAGAGTAAACACGGATGTCCGGTCGAGACTTTCAAAATAAAAGACACGGTCAACGATAATAAAACAGCAACAGCAGAAAAATTTAGCGTTGAATTAATTTATTTTAAAACCAAATTTAGGAATACTATGACGTGAAAAAAAAATATATACACACATAAAAAATATAAAAATAATATATAATTTAACACATATATAATAATATATAAAATAATATAAACAGTAATATAAAAAATAATTTATGCATTCACATTATTTTCTATTTTTTGTGCTTAATGTTGACTTATTTTATCTGTGTGCACTGTCCTTAAACTGTCTGCTGCTGCAATGCTGCAAATTTCCCTACTGTGAGATAAATAAATGATTATCTTACTTGCGTCGATATATATATATATATATATCTTACTATGTACTGTACACGATATCTATCTATATATATATTACCACATATCTTCATATCCATATTATTGTCTATATATATTTTGGTATATTTTATGCACACTTTGTATATTGTTTATCTATCTATCTATCTATCTGACACTACATATAAAACTGTTTCCAGTGCACATATTTATTCTGTGTATAGTCCGTCTGCAAATATCCTGTAAACAATATGTTGACCATGTGCATTCTGTGTATAACACAAATACGCATACTCCTCCAACAGTGTAGATGTAACATATAACATATAACATATAAGCACCACATAGCTATTTTACCGTCACCTCTGTACATACTGGCACTTTCTGTAAATAACACCTTATTTGCATTTCCGCTCGGGTGCTGTTTGTATTTTACTGGCTCTGTGTCTGAACTCTGCACCGAGACAACAAAGTTGAGTCTAATTTATCGAAGCTTTTAAGTATTACAGTGAATACTTTGAATGCTGTATCTTCCCATTTTTGTTTTATTCATTATCAGTCTCCCATGTGTCACGCATCACCTAGTCCTGCCACCTCTGCCTTAGTGGTTGCTCTGGGGATTTCAGGCTCTGCATAGCATATAGAGACAATATGGATTATTATTAACGCTCTATAAATAAAACTGAATTCAGGTAATTTACATTTGCAGCCCTGCTGGGCACCAGTTGTTGCACTAAAATGTAGATATATTCTAACCCCCTTGTGCCTTATTTTTTTATTTTGTGCACATGTCTTAAATAGGTCTTATACCTTGTACATTATTTGTACATACTTCTAGTTTTTCAGTCATACTCATGTACATTTTATATTTTTGTTGTGGCCTTCACCGTGGGTTTGAGAGAAACACATTTTCCATCCTGTACTTAAAGCACACTTGACAACTAATTTGACTTTTTATCGCGTAGGATTTTGGAGATTATCACTTCCTGATTTATCATTTATTCCGTTTTCCCTTTAATGCATACAAATGTCATTGTGAATTATATTTTAAAGCATTTTCCACTCTTCCACGACACCCTTTCCTGGTAAAGAAAAACTGATGACGGTGAATGCTTGATCAAATATTTAATTCTGCAGGTGACTCCAGCCTGTCTCTGGGTGTGACACGGTTCTCTGCACAAAGTATACTGTAGTGAACTTTATGAAAAGCAGTGGCACATTTATAGGGGTGGACAAAATGTTTTCCTGTCTTATGAGAAAAAAAAAAAAATGTGAAAGATGAAGTAGCATTTCTAGAAGCAGCTGGTTTCGAGTCTGCAGACCTTCTGCTCGTTTACTGACTTGTATTTAAAACCTTGGCAAACCTGAACAGTAGTTTAATCATTTTAGATCCATTTTTGTAGCTTTAAACGGTTTTTGTTTTGATGAAATTTTCAGTCATTACGTATCCGTCTAAAAGACTGGCAACCTCTGTATTATTTTAACACACACACGTATAACAAATAATACACAATATCTGAACATTTCTGTAAAACTCTGAAAAAATATTTTAATCTACAATATATTAGAATTTAGTATGATAGAAATGTATGTATGTATCCAGTTCATCACTTCAGCAAAATGCAATATTTGTCATCACAAAGCAGAGTCTTGCGCAAGATAATAAAACTAATTATTAAACTCTTCAACCTTTACACTTGAAAACCCATTCGCTTAACTCCATCTAGTGGTTAAAACATGAATGACATGGTGGGCAAAAAATGCAACACAATTTAAGATGAAGAGTTAATCAATTTTCAGCCAATTATGACATGTTTTAGATTATTGTCATGGCATAACTGGTATCAGGTTCACTTAAGGGTTTTAAAAAAATGCGCTATGGTTATCACATTCACCAGACGTCAACAAATCTGAACACATTTGGGAGAAAGATGTGTAATACACCGCAGATCTTAAGAGAATAAAAACAAAAGAGGGCTGATGCTGCTTCTGAGGTTTGTTCTCAAACAATACATAGACTTAAATTTGGACTATACTACTTAAAGTGCAAATGTTTGACTAATAAAAGCTTCTGCCGCATTGCTGATTTCCTTTGGGGATTTGGCACAGTTCCTACAATCCTTCAGTCCCCTGAGGGACATATCTTCCCAGTTCCAGACATGTCCAAATAATCTTAACTTCCATCTGTTGTACAGGCTTCCTCGCATCCATCAAATAAGATTATATAGGAGTTCCTTGAAAGCTCAAAGCAATATTCAACAGCTGAGCTCCCAGCTCTGCCTGCTCCCCTGCAGGTAGGAACTCTGCAGACAGCTCTCTGTAGGTGCTGCAAACTCTGCGCTCACGAACATCCTTTCTATGAATGCCGTGCTTCCACCTGTGCCGCGCCTCGCCGCACAACACGACTAAGCATCTGCGAGGAAGGTGAACGGCCACGTGGACTTCCTCGGCTAGTCCCAGCTCGGGCAGACCCTCTTCAAGAGACATGGTGAGCGTAGTGTCTGATAACATGTTGATGGTGACCAGGCGCTCCCCCCACAGCCAGGAGTCGTCCAGGTGTGGATCGATGGCCGAGCCTCGCTGAGGGTGGTAGTCCAGATTGCACTGCTCCACCGGTTGAAATCCTGCGAGGTGAGGATCTTGCTGCATCCGGAGCACCAGTTTTTGACTCAAAGCAGGGAGTCCACTGAAGTCACCCACACGCACTTTCTTTTTCTTGAAGTTCACCTTTGGGCCAAAGTCCTGCAACAACACGAGTGGAAGCTTTTATTTATTTTACCAGAATATAAAAATAAATAATGTACTGTTCTTGGGAAGCTCAAACTGATTTCTCATTTAAGACAAGGTTTACATATTGTCCCTGAGGATATATGCTATAATTTTTCATTTGACCTGTTTCCTTCGCCCAGACTGGGACTGATTCCACGCATCCTTATCCATCGTGGTTATCAGCTCCTTCTCCTCCTCTTCGGATATGAAGTTCTCCCACAGGAAGACACCAGGAAAGGGGAAGGATGGAGCCTCGGCATCTTTGCCAACGGCCTGCCTCGTCTCAGGATTGTAGAGGAAATGATGCACAACCTTCACAGAGAGAAAAACAAAAACTTTATTTATACTCTACAATAAATGACAACAGCCTCCAGCTCAGAAGGAAGGACTCAGGACACCAACCTTATTCTAGTTTATTTCATTCTAATTTGTATTTTTGCACTGTTTTTCCCTGCAACACATTAATTACCCCGCAGGGATCCATAAAGTCCTGTTTTATATATCTTATCTCATTTAATATTTATTTACCTGTAGTTTCTTGTACCTGTGCAAATGGCAATTCTTCTCTACTACCAGATATTGTAATTTCTGAGGATAAACCACAATTTGACAGTCGGTAGTTGTATTGTAATTGTAAATATATGAGTGATAATATACGTGTTTTGGTAAAGTAACCTTTTTGACTGAAGCGCGAATGTCCTGCGAGGGCTTCCGTAGCCAAGAGCTAGCTAGCTAGTAGCATTAGCAGTAGTTGCGTCCTTTACCGCTTCATAAAAACAAACTAGCGATGCAATTTTTAGTTAGATTTAAGCACCTTTGATTCACTCGCTTCCAGCTGCACTTCTCCTTTAACATTTTCACATATAAGACAGCGTCGGATGCCTTTACAAGCACATGAAGCCACACCGTTGCTACTATCAGGAGCCATCATCATCCTACATCTTCTTCCTGTGCTGAGAAAACATCGTAGAATATTTAACTAGCGCCACCCACTGCAATTTTAAGATACTAACTAAACTGACGAAAGTATTTTAATTATTTTATTTAAACTATATATATATATATATATTTTAGAATATATTAACCAATGAATTAAATAAAATAAAAAAACAGATAAAAACGAGAAAAGCAAACAAATAAATGCAAGAAACCAACATTTTAAAAGCAGCACCGTTAAATAATTCATCAAATATGATTAAAAAAATGCATATAAATGTATGTATTTAAACAATGCCTTTTGTCCAAAAGCTAAACAAGTTAAATTAACCTTTTAAAATTCACATGTATAGAATATAATTGGGTTAACTTGGCAATTCTAGTCTAATCCTTTGCTGTACATGCAAACCATTTATTCCTTACAATAATTAACTAACATTACATTCTTTTATTTTATTTTTTTTAAGAAAATTTCACACAGGCTGTTTGGCATTGACTGTATATACGCTGTTTGGGGGTCGTTCTCTTTTTGCCTTACAGGCACAGCTCAGGGTTAATATTGTCCCACTTCCGCAAAGTCGACTGAAACCACGCCCACCGGATATACGTACAGTTTCCCCGGGAAAGCTCTGCTGCTACCATAGGCTGTGGTTGCATGCTGCAGTAATAGAGACTACACTGAAGATCTTGAAGCGTTGTAAGTAACTCTGTCCACAAATATTAACACATTAACAATTGCTCATAAAGGTTAAACCATTCTAATATGTAGTAAAACTAAACAATCAGTTATTTATTGTCTGTAACGTAAAGTTAGCAAGAGTTTAAAAAGCTGTGGCAGTCTGTTTTTCCAACATGGCCAGCTAACCCCTGTTGTTGTCTCTAGTCTGTCTAAAAGTAATTTATATTATTATTTTTATATAATTATTATTATTTATAATATATCTTGATGCTTCTAAAACTATAAATATGGCTGAAACTTTGTTTAAAGTGTTGTGAGGGTTTTATCTCTGAGCTCTCATGTGTTGAAGTGTATACAGTCAACATGAAGGTTTGCTGCTGGAGGAAATCTCTACATGATCAAACATATTTATTAATGAGGACAGTGCCCACTTCTAGGTATCAGTGATACGTAGTTAGTTGTTTTCTGATAGGTTAATTTCTGATTTGTGGTTCGCCCTACAGACAGCCATGGAGAAAATAACCGAGAAAGTTTTGCTTGAGAAAGGCTCTCCAAAAACAAACAAACTGGAGCAAATCAAGACACTGAAGTAAGTCTTATTGCAGCCGCAGCCACATTGTATTTTACACTGATTTGCATTTGCAGTTTGAAAGTAAAGTCGATGCTAAATAAACGTCTGTTTGATTCAATTTTTACACCACATGAAAACTCCTAACTCGGGTCTCTCTGCTGTTCAGTTTATCCAGGATGACCCTGAAGCTTGAGGACTTGCCCGTCAAGCTGCTGTCCCGTCTCCGGTCCCTGGAGCGGTGGGATCTGTCTGGGAACAGACTGCAGGAGTTCCCCAAGAAGCTCAAACTTCCGACGCTTCGCTGCCTGGACCTCGGCGACAACCAGATGGAAGACGTTACCTCCCTGCAGTCTCTAAGCAGCTTGGAAGAGCTCAAGATGGAGAACAACCTTTATATCACTGTGAGGAAATTAGTTCACTGCTTAAGTCATTTAATTCTCTATAGCACGTTGCGCCATTTGTTAGCAATGCTGATTACAGTCAGTGATTCTAGAGTCCCTGTCTGGGGCCTTTGTGTCTGGAGTTTGCATATCATTACTATGCAAAGCCTCCTGCCTCAGTGTGAATGCATGCGGAATAACGGGTCACTCTCGCCTTAATGTAGATGTGAATGGGTTTCTGTTGTTTCAGCTCTGTGGCAGGCTGGGTTCACACCTTTCGGTGATGTGAGCCAGAACAAGTTTCAGCCCCCTCTGTCCTGCTCAGGGTGATCAAATTCAAAAGCTTTAATTGTTAGTTTCCTGATCAAACCGGAAGACGTGTTCAGATTAAAATTCGGTCCTTTTAAGCATTTGCATTCACTTATAATGAAGCCCAAATGATGGAAACTGTTCAAGCCACTCCACCCTGTCCATTTGTAGGTCAAAGTTTACATGTAATCTGCTGTTTAATTAGATTGAAGTCTTATATTTATATTTTCAGGAGACCTTTAAGTGTCACGCAGTGTCAGACTTGATGTTGGTTTCGCTTTTCTTCACCAGGTGAGTGACAATTACAAGCTGATGGTGCTGTTGCCCAATCTAAGGATTTACAACGGCAAAGATGTCAGCACCACCGCCAACCACCTGCGCTACGTCTACAGCGACAACCTGAGGACCAGGGTAAGAAACTGAAGCTTGTTTCTCAGCGTTTTATGCTATTAAAAGTTCTCCAGTATTATTCTTTCTACTGTTTTTTATATTATCTATGCTGCAAGTTAAGTTAAATTGCAGTGTTTGGAAATAAGCACGGCTGCTGCAAACGTTGCACTAGATTGTCGTTTTATCGTCTGAACCTGCTGTTTTTATTTTATTTTAGATCGATGCAGTTTGGGAGAAGAGCTTCAGCCTCCCAGATCCCAAGACTGCGGCGAATATGTCCCAGCTGGAGGCCAACTTTGTCAGCGCTGCCTGCCAGCAGATTAAATATGGACCCAATTCAGTCTCTGATTTCACCAAATGGAGGGTAAGTTCAAGATGCTACAAACATTTTGTCCCATTTTTGTGTTGCCTTCTATTGTTTTTTGTTTTTTTTAAGTGGCATCTATTCCTCCTTTGGTTGCTAGGTGGAGATGTTGGCTAAGGAGTTTATCCGCTTACTGGAAGAACCACAGGAAGATGGAGATACCGAGGAATCCACTGACACTAAAGAGAACGCTGTAAGAGTTTAGAAAAATTCCACCAATAGCACATTGTCCATACGTATAATGAATACAGACAATATACATACGTGTTTGCTTTATTCAGGAAGCCTCTACACCCGTGAAAAGGAAACAAACAGAATCAGTCGCCGCAGACGCCAGAATGAATTTGACGCCTCTCAAGCGGCTGCACTCGGAGGCCCCCGGCTCCCCGGTAGAAGACGTCCCCCGCAAATCCAGCCGCCGCCACAGACCTCTAGCCGAGACCAACGCAGTGAGGATGAGCCCCCGCAAGTCAAACCAGGCTCCGTCCACCTCCACCCGAGGACAGGCGAGCGCGGAGACGCCCAGAGTAGGCGGTGAAACGCCGCGGACCAAAGTGGACGGAGCTCGGACCGCGCCGCTCGAAGCCAAACTGAAAGACGGCCTCAAACGGGTAACGTAAACAAAGAAGTAAAAGTACTCCACCGTGTTTATTCTTGACGCCATTAGAGGCTGTGGGACCTTGGAGACAAAGTGTTCTGTTTAAGAGTTTACAAGAGGTTGAATGATAGTTTGGAGAACGGCTGTAAGCGATCTCCAAATGCTTGTCTGCTTGGCTAGTCAGAAGTCTGCAGGGTGTCTTTCCTGGTATTTAGAGTGTATGCAGAATCAAATCTTGATATTGTTTGTCTGAGCTGTGCACAATCCTCTAACATTTTAGGAAGCCTATGCAACTGTTGTTGAAACTTAATGTCTCCAGCCTCTTTCAGTACAGAGATTCAGAGATTCTAGAGAGAAACACAGAGACAGGATGCACTCACGATCTTTTATTGCAGGAAGGGAGATACTCAGAGCCTGCTGTGTCTCTGCTGATATAGATCAGACCTTTCCACAGAGCTATACTCATCTAAAAGAGAGTACCGTGTTACGAGCAATAGTTAAAAACCCTCAGCTGCTTTGGAAAGTAGATGCCAGGCTAGGGTTACGACAAGCACACGAGGCTGCGGTCCTCTCCTTCCTGCTGTCGCTTTTATCACGTTAATGTCCTGACTCTCACTCATCTCCCTACTATCTCTGCTCATCCGCGTTTCCTTCCTCCTGCAGCCCGTGTCGCTGAAGCCGCTTCATGTCCTCCAGTGCCACAGTAAGCAGGACAGCTCGGAGGACTTCTCCACCCAGCTGTGGGCCTGCGCTTTCCAGCCGCTGCCGGACTCCTCTGGTACTGTCGCACGCGCCTTAATGACGAAAAAATAAACAAATATCCGTCACATTTATCAGAGCATCCATCATATAGTTGTATTAAACTTTAAAAATAAGAAAAAGTTGCTTTTGTTGTGCATGAACAGGCAGCGGCGGAGGAAGCCGCTTGGTCGCGACCTGTGGAGGAGACTCTCTGTGCGTGATCGACTGTGAAACGGGGATGGTGATGAAGAAGTACAAAGTTCCTGGAGAGGTGAAAATTTGAACATATCTCTGTTTCTTAGGCTAATAATTATAAAATAATAGCCCAAAATTACAATATTTACACCATACTAACTCAAAATTGACAGAAAATCACTCTCACAGCAGCTTAATATTCACAGTATTTATACATATGTAGATAAAACTGTGGTGGAGCTTTACATGTTGGATTATATGTGGTTAAAACTGACCGGTCGTGTCCTTTAGTAAGTGTATTTAATTGTCTTTTTCTCCCAGGAGTTCTTCTCCCTGGCCTGGTCCACGGTCTTGATGTCCAGGGAAGGAAAGGCTCCGGCTCAACACTGCAGCATTCTCGCGGCTGGCGGGAAGAGAGGCCTGGTCAAGCTGATCCACCCCAGAAACAACGTGGCCTACGGGGAGTTCAGGGCCAGCCGGAAGTCTCTGGCTGTCCTCCGGTTCAACCACAACCAGGGAAACTTCCTCTTCAGTGAGTAATAAGTCAGGCACGGCACTTAAATGCCAGAAATACAAGCTGCAGAAAAGTAAAGTTTTTTTTTTAAGAGAGACAGAAACATAGAGGTATCTAAAGGACAAGTTGTTCAAAACACGCGCCTGAGAAGATGAACAAAGCCAGAATCTTTGCAGGAAGCAGCTTTGAAAGCGTCGTCGTCGTCTTCTTCTACAGAATGAATTCAGCGTTGTCAAGTTGGGAAATAAAACTTTTTTCTGTTATATTTTTGTAGATTCAACACTTCACAGTGGGCAGGAACACAGCTCATCTCAAAGTTGTATCGTAGCTGATGTTCTGGAGGATGTAAACACAAATATCTTTTCACCTAGTTTTATTTACCGTCCATGTAAAAGGTCCAATTGGAAAGAAGAAATATTGTCCATGAAAGTGTACCTTCCATTTCTGGGGTCCAACATCTCACCACTAATTGACCTTCTCTCTTGTAGCCGGATCATACGACAACAAGATAGTGATGTGGGACATCGGCGGAGTGGACAGCCAGTACAACTACAAAGTTGTGTAAGTTATTTCTGCCCGGATGAGTCGCCTTTATTCCTCAGCCGTAAAATCGCTTCAACGTGACGTGTTTCGGTTTAAACGGTCTAAAAATCGACGGTTTTATTTCTTTATCCCTCCAGTCAGCTGATGGCGTTGGAGGTCGGCGCCACCCCTCTCCACATCTGTCTGCCTCCGACTTCTCCCAGCACGCACCTGCTGAGTGCCACTGAGGACGGCCTGCTCTGCTACAACACCAAACTGGGCACCAACAACACCACAAAGAGGTCTGTGACTTCCTGTGTATGATCATACACCGATCAGGCATAACATTATGACCGCCTATGACTTATCAGAGAATGGACATGGGTCTTCTGAGGGTGTCCTGTGGTGTCTGGGAACAGAATATTGTTAGTGGGGGGGCCTCTGTGGATCATCCCACAGATACTTGATCAGTTTGGGATCTAGTGAACTTGGAGGCCAGGTCAACACCTTGTGCCGAGTTGTTCCTAAAGCGTTTTTGTGTGTGTGTGCCTGTGTCAGGCTGCATCCTGCTGGGGATGGCTGCTCCCATCCAGGAGTGTCATTGCTATGAGGTGGGGGTGCCTGGTCTGGTCTAGGTGGGTGCTACATGTCTAAGTAACATCCACATGAATGAATGAATGCCAGGTGCAAAAGTTTCCCAGCAGAATGTTGAATTGTCACAAGATAGTCAGTGTTTTTTGGGTTTTTTTTTTTTTACCTGTTAGGGGTCATAATGTTGTGGCTGATCCCGTATATGTACTGTAGATCAGCCTCTAGAAACACACTCTTGTTCCTGTTTTCTCAGCAGGTCCAAAGAAATGGAGATAACCTTCCCCATATATAAGAAGGAAAGTAAAAACCATGACTACCACACCGTTGACGGCCTGAGTTTTCTTAACGACGACATAGTGGGTGAGTGAGGTTCTTGTCGTCCTCCACTTTGGTCCAGACTGAATTTGAACTTGTGAGCTCTTTTTTTTTATGCATTTCTTTCCATACACTCACTTGCCAAAACATTAGTTTGCTAGTGTACCTAATGAAGTGGCCGGTGAGTGGATAGCTTACTTACAACCAGATAGATAGAAAGTTAATCTGTTAAAGGACAGGGACATTGTCAATAGTTATTACATCAGTTGGTCACAAGATGGCGCTGTCATTGCATTTCATGTCAGGTCATGCCTTTTCGCAGGCTTCACACTCATCCATTAGTGTTTGTAATTATTTAGGAACACTTAGATGTATACAGTTATACCAGGTGTTTTTTATTAATTTCTGAAGTTTGCATGAAATCAAATGCAAGATTTAATACAAACATCCTCAACTATGTTCTTAATTTTGCTTCTGCCCTTCGTGTATTTCTCTACGTTAGCCTCCAAGAACTACATGCACGCTTCCATTTACTTGTGGAGCTGGAGCAGGACCAAGGCTCAGCGTCCCGACAAGAAGAACCTGGCGGTGAGCGCCGTGGTCCTGGCTGAGCTGCAGTGGGCCAGCACCGAGATCCCTTACCTGGCTCTCAACACCTGCCCTGGTGAGTCCGCGTCACTTTGTGCTTCAGTCCCAGGGGATGACGCGTGGTGCTTCCAGCGGAGCATCAGACGTCAGCTTGTAGCTCAGCCCTGTGTGTGTGTGTGTGTGTGTTCTCCTTCCCCTCTCTTTAGGC
This sequence comes from Chelon auratus, assembly GCA_030220025.1. Lineage (NCBI taxonomy): Eukaryota > Metazoa > Chordata > Actinopteri > Mugiliformes > Mugilidae > Chelon > Chelon auratus. The sequence goes on along the minus strand of JASGAT010377539.1, from coordinate 856 downwards.
CGGGCGTACATCGTGTGCGGTGACGACAAAGGCAAGCTGTGGACGTACCACGTCACCAACCTCCAGAAGAACAGTTTACAGGCTGGGAAACCCATCCTGCCCACTGAGGTATCCATAATGTCTCATTACTTTACAATTCAGACCACTCTTTATTTAGCAGGTTGCAATTACCAGATCAGTAAAATCTCTTTGTTATTGGCTTCTCCTGTCAGTGGTTTTAATGTTGTGGCTGATCGGCTAGACATCCTACACCGCAGACATTTCATTACTCTGTTAGCATATTCTCTGTCCCATTGCCATCCGGTGAAACTCCTCCGCTGGTGACTTTAGCTCCGCTCACGACGCGCTCTCTGTCTCGCCAGGTGTTGGAGTGGCCCGCCCCGGCGAGGAGCGGCCTGGGACACGTGGAGGGTCCCTCCATCAACAGCGTAGCCATGGACCCCGAGCTTCACTACCTGGTCGCCCTCAGCGACAAGAACATGGTGATCGTATGGAAGAGAGAGGAGTAACGTGGACGGTGCGCGATCTCCCGAACGGAAGTCGTATGAGATTCTGGTGTTTTCAAATACAAATCGTTAGTTTTGTAAAGTCGGAGGAAGTTGAGCGTACCAAATGTTGGTATTATTTTGGGACAAAACGTCAAACTGAGGACGTTTTTGAGACTGTAGAGATCCTTTTGTAGGAACTTGTCTCATTTTCTTTTACATGAGAATGTAACGTGTCTGGTTTGGCTTAAAGTTGCTGCTATTAGGAATAGAGGCTTGATGAAAAGGATTGGGGCGGCACAGTGGAGTAGTGGTTAGCCCTGCAACCCTCCAGAGGTGAAGCGGTTACAGAAAATGAATGAATGAATGAA
>JASGAT010377538.1:0-37789 GCA_030220025.1 Chelon auratus | reverse complement strand
ATCATCGTGGACTTCAGGAAGAACCAGCCCAGTCACACTCCTTTCACCATCAACAACTCAGCAGTGGAGATCGTCATCAGCACCAGGTTCCTGGGGGTGCAGATCAGAGCCGTTTCTTCCTATAGGCGAACTAGGCGAATGCTTAGGGCCCCCTTAGGGCCAGGGGGACCCAGAGCTGCATGTTCATCCTCATCTGAGAATTAACAATTGTGCACTACTGTGCAAAACGACTGCGACTTTAAACCACAGATCCATTTTGCACTGAATGCAGTCATTTTGCACAATTGTCATTTTCTATATTTATATTACTTACTTGGCTGTTTTTTATACTCAGTTAGCTAATTTTATTCTATTTTTATACTCTTACTTTTACTGTTTCTGCTTTGGCTTGCACCGGGACCAGGGTAACTAATTTTGTTCCACCTCATGTACCAACATGTGTGTAATGATAATAAAACTTCTTGAATCCATCTAAGGGTTAAGAATCTCTTCATCGTAGTTTGACATACTAGGGGCCCCCAAACAGCATCTTGCTTAGGGCCACCACGAAGCTAGAAATGGCCCTGACAAAAAAAAATAATAATAATATGAATAAAGGGGTCTGGTGTCAGTCAGTCATGACCATGACAGGACAGATTGTCCATTCACATGCAACATATTAATTTTATATTAGCCAACTTTCATTAAGCGAACACTGAGTTTATGACAAAAAAAAATCCTAGCTGGCTAGCTAACAGGCTGGCTAACTAACATTTATCCAGGGCTAGCTAGCTAACATTTATCCAGGGCTAGCTAGCTGGCTAGCTGGACAAATAAACAAACTTGCTAAACGGTGTTTCACCTCCACCTATCCAGCCTACGTCACCAACAAATGCCTTACCTTTATCTTTTGACCGTTTTTCTTCCTCCGTTTTCTTTTTCTTCCATTTTCCGTGTAACTGAGACAACTTCTTTTTGATGCCATTACTGTGTTTGTTTTGTTTAATATTCTCTCTAACGGGAATGATGGGTAGCTGTCATTCATGCCCATCACACCTGTCGGCGGCACGCTACGTCAATCACTTTGCCACAGTGTGGTCCAACGAGTATGACGCAATATTGCCACAAAAACACCAGCCACAGCTTATCATTGCAGTTTATTTTATTTATATCCTGACCTACGTTTATTTTTAAGCATATAAAGGGATGTAACAAACACACGAGACAGCTACAGATAAAGACATTTTCGTTCTCCTCAGATGAGGATGAACATGCAGCTTTGGCTTGGGGGCCCTAAGCATTCGCCTAGTTCGCCTATAGCAAGAAACGGCTCTGCTGTAGCTATACAGTTTATGATCTATGAAACTCAGATCAAACACTTAACAATGTCCACCACCCTCTACACGACAACATAACCAGGCAGAGAATCTCTTTAAAAGACAGACAGTTGTCTCTGTCCTGCTGTACTGACAGCTTGAGAAAGTCCTTTGTCCCTCAGGCCATAAGAATCGATGACTCCCTGTGAGGACACAACTAGACGGTGGTTGCTCTGCAACTACTTGCTGCATATTTTTATACAGTATGACAGTATGACATATTTAATAACTTATACACAATATGTTACAAATTACAAAACTTAAATATCTATAAAAGTCTGCATGAGCGAATTTGGTTTGTTTACTCACCGGTTAAGGGAACAAAGTGGCCACGTCTCCAGTTCCAGGGAATAAAACAGCTCCCTCACTTTGGTCATTACTAATCTAAATACACAAAAAGTGCTCTGGTAGTTGTTGTGCAACAACCAGTGAAATAAGGCTGATTGTAGCCAACAATACTCCAGGGCCGTACACATCCAACACACTTTTACACTTTTACTGTAAAAGCACTAAAAATGAAGACAGCTTGAGAATCCCTCCTCTGCCTGACAGCTGCAAACCTTGTCGTTCTCAATGAAATACCATGTCTTGGGAAACCTTTTAAATTCAGTGTGGGAATAACTTAAGTGCCGAACACAAGGGAACATATGCTTGTAATCACTTGATGCACATTCTTTTCCTCTCATTAGCATGAGAAAGCTGTGCTCTATAAAGTTTAGGTTAGATGAAAGACATGATTCAAGATGAGCTCCTGACATTTGGTGTCTTTTTCTGCATTTCCAAACCTGTGCCATGTATATACCCCCCACCCCCACCCCCCAGTTTCATTCCCCTATCCCCCCTCTCTTTCTTTTGCCCCGTCTCCATAACTCCCCCTCCCTCGGCTGTCACTAAGCCGAAGGAGGGAACTGAGAGCAAAGTATGTAGAGACCCTCCCAGACTCTCCACTGCTGGTTAGTGAGGAGACACCACTCTACAGGCAAGCAGGCAGATCAGGCAAGCACACTGCTGGTGTGACATATTTTATCTCTTATCTTGTATTTTTCTTCATGAAAGATAATGCCAGCCACCTGAATCCGAGCAATGTGGTAAACAGAAAAAAAGGAGGGAGGGGGAAAAGATAGGGCTAAGGGAGAGTATTGGTGGGGAAATGTGCCCAGTGCTGTAAACTGGTAAGAGGGAAGGCTGCAGAAAAGTGTGGGCTGGCTTACACTGGCACTTAAAAAGAGGCTCGCTCTGGCTTTTGTGCATTTCACCAGCAGCCAGGCTGGGAGGCTAAGAAGGGAACAGTGAAGAAGTGGAGGAGACAACAGCTTCAGTCAGAAGGTGTACTCTCACCTTTTTGGAACAAGTGTATTTTTAGCCCTCCACCCTACTATTCCTCTTTACATTAATATCTTCCACTCATCAGTGGGAGCTATGGGTACTAGTGCGGATAGGTTTCTACGGGCAGCACTGCTGCTGCTGCCAATCTTAGGGTTCTCTGTGGCTCTGCCAGCAAGCTGGCTGCCAGGGGAATATACAAACACCACAGCTGATGCACTAAAGTTCCTCAACGACTACAACAGCACTGCTGAGGAGGTGTTTTTCTATAGCGTCTCTGCCAGCTGGAACTACAACACCAACATAACGGACCACAACTCCAAGCTTCAGGTAAGACGACTCCCAGAGTCCTGGGCTTAGAGGGTGACTTGTTAGCCAAAGCTTTCTCCCATGCTAGTGTTAGATTTTTCAGTTTAGATCATTCTTGTCAGTATACTGGGATCTCGTCACCACATATGTATGCCCGGTCAAGGGTTTCTGTGGAGTTTAGCTCTGGTTTACTTGGAGATTACAGCTATTCATCTCTATCCAGAATTACATGGTCAGTGTCCTCCCGACCTAGCCAACTCTGCATCTGGAAATATATATCACAGCCCCACGCCTGCAGTATGACCATCTTCAACTTTTGAATCTATTGCTCGGGTGTCTTGCATGCTTTTGTGTTGGCTCTATTTGCTACATTATTAATTTGTGTGTTTTATGACATTTTGTGCTCAAAACAATTTCTCTCGATTGATGTTGTCGCTACAGAATATGGTTTAATACACACTTACAGTTTTATGGTCCACTGAGGCAATATTTTATGGCCAATAAAATGCCTTTTTGCAGTACTTTCAAAACAGGGATTCTTAGAGGCATGCTGTGAAACCTTACATTAATAACAGATTGCAATGGCTTTATTGTGACATTTCACCGCATGCCTGAGAAACATTTGCATAAACAATTTAGACTAAGGATTGAGGAAAGCATCAAAAAGGCAAAACAAAATCACCTCCTGGCTAGAGATTGCAATCAAAATTGTGGGTGTGAAAGAGTGTTTACTTGGCTTTGAGTAAATAAATCACACATCCATATTCCTGGATATGTGTTTGCAATGCAAGTTTACACATGAAAGCAAACTGTCCGACTAACATACTTTGGTGAAAACCTTTTTTTTTTTTTTTTTAATCTGAGTGCTTGAACAGCTGTCACAACAGGATTTCAGTACACTATCCAGGCTTTGAACACTGCAGTCCTCATACTCTGAACACGTGTAGATGTGGGGTCATGTCGCAGAACACGTTGAGCTCTACGGAGATCTTCTTGAGTTCGAGGTGAAAGATGAGCAGACTTTTAGTTTCCATGTATGAGCACATTTCCTCAGTTCAAAGATGGGATCAAAGTAAATCAGAGAGCTAAGCTCCATCTGATGTGGCAGCCAAGGGGAAAAGGGCAATTCAGCTTGACAAGAATTGTTCTAATGCTGACATTCTGCTTATCCTGCAGTGCAGGTCCAAGACGTTCAGATTGTTTGAGAAACACACTGTCAGTAAAACAGGCGCTGATTAAATTACAGCACGTGGACACCTGCTCATCAGCGCAATACATGCACAAGCTCACGCAGCCTCAGAGAAGAGGGTAATTTGCTCCCATGTTAGACATGTACATGATCAAACAGAATAAAATCATAATGAATGAGTAATGAGAGTGGATATCAATAACTGATGTCCTTTGAAACCCAGAATGAAATACTAGTTGCCTTCAAGTAGCACAATCACACATTTATTTCATTGTTTTTTCTACACTTGAATTCAATACAAAAATACTGTACAGCTTAAATGTGACTGTAATTAACTCAAGAACTAATGACTGAAGTGGAACGAAGAGCAGAATTTAGTTCCAGTTAGCCTTTGAACATTTTTGTCACTACTGTAAATGTGTAGCAGAATAAAACCTAATGGAAAAACGTCAGCAAAAAACACCCTGTCTTTAAGAGTGCTCCTCTGGTTGAGAATGTGATTATCTGTGTGGATAGATGGGTGTAGGAAAAAACAACTGAGAAAAAGATAGATTGAGAGGAAGAGCCCAAAGGTCAGAGTTAATACTTCAACTCACTGTCATCCGTTTTTTTTTTTCCCCCCTCCTGCGGGCTGTTATTTTAGTGAAGGCTGGGAGATAGACAGATAAGACAGGCTTCAATGAAAACATTACTGTAAAAAAGCTACTGTTCTGTCACTTTTATCAGGGTGTGTGTTGAGCAACTAATGATATGTGACGAAAAACCCATTGGGTACCTTGGGTACATCAGTATGTGTGCAGATATATAGGGCTTTGTCAAGTGAACCTTATCTTACAGTGTGATTTTGCATTTATTTGCATGACATGCAACGCTGCAATTCAGTTCTCAGGAAAAACAAAGTATCTGAGGTGTGCGTGTAACGACATAGTGGTGTAACAATAAAGGAGTAGCTTATCATTTTGAAGAGGAGCAAATCAATGTTTAACACATATGTACTCCATCCAGTGTTCCACAGCAGCCTTGACCCCAGGGATTCTTGCAGCACTGTCAATTATGCAGTGACAACGCCGATGTCCATGACCTTTCAGAGTGCCATAAAGAAAAGCTTTTAAGATTCAATGGGGGTATAGATGACCATGTTTACTAGGTGACAATGGCATTTAAAAAAAAAAAATAGATTATCCTTGAGCGAAGGCTATATTGTTGTTCTGTCCTTGCTCAGCAGACAGGGAAGAGTGTTGGTACATATAGAAAGAAGTCACAGATGAAGACACAGATATATGATTTCGATAAGAATACTAAGAAGATAACCAAACTGTTCAGCAGCACAAATGTACTGTTTAAAAAAGATCAAATGTCAGGGATCACCGAAGTCCACAAAAACCCAAAAGGCCTGGGTCAGATGGTATAGTAATCCAGCAGTTGCTCAGACATTTCACTGTGAGGCACGAACCTGCTGGGGGTGAAAGAACAAATGTCAGGCGACTATAAATGTCCGTACAAAATTTGTTCCAATCCATCTTGTAGAGAGACTTCACCAACTCTTACCTACATGACAAAAAGGTGGCATGCGTGACAGCACTGATAGACAATCTGCCCTTATATCACTAATTCAGTTGACTTTACATTCACCATTCAACAAATGTATGCACGCTGTTCCACATATATTCCAAAATAACTCTCTTGTCACTGTAGACCTTGCATGGCTGTAAAATCACACACGAAATGAAAAGAAATAAAAGGACTCATGATTCATAGTATTTTCTGGTATCAGTGCTTGAGTAACATCCTGTAAGTCATATCAAGTCAGCATGCGTGCGTATTTCGTTGCATGTAATCTCGAGGAAGGGTCATGCATCACTGTCATAAGCCCTAACCATCTCTTGTGTCATCAAACATTAAAAGCTGACAATATGGCAGCATTGCTGTGCTACTTACACACAACAACCCCATCACGTAAATCTTTACCACTTGTTATTGTGGAATCAAAGGGATACAATTTATCATTCTGCCTCCTCTTTCTTTTAGGTAAATGCCTCCCTTGAAGAACAGGCTTTTACCGAAGCCTGGGGGTTAAAGGCCAAGACGACCTTCTCTCCTGAGCTTCTCAATTCTCTTGACCCCAACGACAAGAAACTGATGGAAAAAATCATGTCACTTGGAGCTGCCAACCTTGCCCCGCACGAAAGAGAAGAGGTTTGTTACATATTTGCTTTTGAAAAACCTACCGTGAGTCAGTAACCGTGTTTTTGTCAGTGCTTTTGTACATCAAAGAACTGGATTTTTTTTTTCTCGCCAACAGTATAACACCATTCTCAGCACCATGGACAATATTTATTCAACCGCCAAGGTGCATCCACAGCCTAACATAAGCTGGAGCCTTGAACCACGTGAGTATAGAATAAATGCACAGCTAGATGGCCAAGGCGCAGAAATAGTGTGATAAGACTATGGAACAAACAAGCATATGGAAGAGAGGTCCAGGAAGAAAAACAGTTGTAAGTGGTTAAGAGCTTATCAGTTCTCAGAAGTAGCAGGATGGGCAAATTACTTCAGAGAGGTCTCCAAAGGAAGTGCTATGGATGTGTCCATGAGTGTTGAATGAAAGAGCAAGAGAAACAGCTTTCAACGCCACCAGCATTAACCATGAACAATGGTCCTTTGTACTTTGTATGCAACAACTGCCTAAGTAAAAGTGAAAACATATCTACTAACCCATACAGTACGACAAAAGAGCAAAACAGTCACTTCTGGTATAAATTATTGCTTGTTGAACAAAATCAGCTCATTGCTCTTGTTGAGGTGCAGCCAATGCAATGGTTATTGGTTACTTAATGTTGGAAACAATCCATGGAAAAATGGTTACTGTTAAGTATGTGGCACATCCCACCATGCAATACAGTTTCCAGCATTTCATGTTTTCCTCACCTTAATTTCCTGTGTCTGGCATTTCTAAGATAAATGTTTCTGTTTTTAGTCCTTTTCAGAATATCATGGACTTGTCATAGATAAGAGCTAATTTCTTGGATAATGTGTCTGTTGTTTTAAGAGGACGCAAGGAGCATGAAGTCATGCTTACACCAATTCATTTTCATTATCTGGTCAGTCTTCTTGTATATCCCACCAGTTCCATAGCTTTGTAACTGAATGTGTATTTGTTTGTTTTTTTTTCTTCATTTTAAAGATCTCACAGATATCATGGCCAACTCCAGGAGCTACAAGAAGCTGCTGTTCGCCTGGGAGGGCTGGCACAATGCAGCAGGTATACCTCTCAAGAAGCACTATCCCAGGTTTGTGGAACTCAGCAACAAAGCCTCTCAAGCTGATGGTAAGAACTTCTCCTTGACCTCTGACACTTAGATCATGAGATTCACGTTTGAAAAAGTTAAAGACAAATGACACTTAAGGACTTAAATACTGACAGTAGGAACATCAACGTTTTCGTCCGATTCAGGATTTGCAGACACAGGGGCTGACTGGCGTTCCTGGTATGAGTCTGCAACCTTTGAGCAGGATATAGAAAAACTCTACAGGACCATTGAGCCCCTCTACCAGAACCTGCATGCCTTTGTGCGCCGACAGCTCTACAACCAGTATGGGCCCAAGTACATCAACCTTAAAGGACCTATCCCAGCACACCTGTTAGGTAACATACCTATAGTATTTGCTGTCAATGCATGAGTAACATAAGCTATAGTCTGTAAAATCATTACAATACCATTAATATATACCGAAAAATCAGAAGCGGGGTATAACCTGGACAGGTCGCCAGTCTATGTCAGGGCTAACACAGAGAGACAGACAACCATTCACACTCACATGCACACCTAAGGCCAATTTAGAATCACCAGTGAATTAATGTTCACAGCTAGCTACCTGTGGGCAATGTGTCACTCAAAGGGGCCAGGACATTATTTATCCATAACTTTAAGCCTTAAATCATCCCCATGCGGTTTGCATGAATGGGGAAATCAGGTATAGAACCAAAAAAAATGGGTGCGTGTTTGACTAGCTTTTAGATCCAGCCTCAAGTGGCGATCCAGGGAACCACAGTTTTTGGCTCTTCCACATTATCTTCATATTTTAGCCTCTTAGGTTGCCTCTTGGAAATTAGGCAACTGTCTTGTCTTTCAGCTCACTCGAAAACTCCAACAGCAATCCAGGGATGTTATAAATCAGAGCTGACTTAATCTTAAGTCCAAGATGGGTGACACTCGTTGTCAGATGAGGGAGACAATGCACTTACTGACTGTCTTTCAAATCTACTAATTGAAGCTCAGTCATTTTAAATCCTGCACTGAATTGCAAAAGTAGTTTTTGCTTTTCTTTGATGTATGGATAAAGCACAATGAACTTTACTGAGTTCAAACATAAACAATCATTACTGAATCGTGTGGCATGTAATCACACAGTTCAGGGACAAAACAAGCACACATAATTAAGATGCAGATGCACCACTTTTGTGTTCTTATTCCACTGCTTTAAATGAACATGCTATATACAACCATTTCCTGCGGTGCCTTGAAGTGGATTATCGCATAACAAATCACAATAGCCGCTTAAGTATGTTTTCTTCCTTACCCTCAGGAAATATGTGGTCCCAGACCTGGAACAACATTTATGGTTTGATGATCCCATTTCCTGACAAACCCAACGTGGATGTGACTGATGAAATGGTCAGACAAGTGAGTATAAGTCGAGGCAGTGACCTCACCAGCAGAAAAATGCACAACCAGTCAGAAATCTAATAGCTCAAACTCTCTCTGTGTGTTGGATGATTATAATTTTGTCAAATAGCACTAGAGTGAAGTGTGACCATTTTATATTTACAGGGCTATAATGCTACACACATGTTTCGGGTGGCAGAGGAGTTCTTCACCTCTCTGAATTTAGACAAAATGCCTCAGGAGTTCTGGGATGGATCCATGTTAGTTAAGCCTGAAGGTCGTGAGGTTGTGTGCCATGCATCTGCCTGGGACTTTTATAACCGCAAAGACTTCAGGTAAAATTTATTTATACAGTTGCATGTTATCTCTTTAGTTATATTCAATGTATATATTCAACTTTAGCAAACACATTTAATTTGGTACGGAAGGGTCATTAAGGAATTTTGTTTCCCATTTCAACCCTTTTAGGATTAAGCAGTGCACCACAGTGACTATGGAACAACTCTTCACAGTCCACCATGAGATGGGACATGTGCAGTACTACCTGCAGTACAAGGACCAGCCTGTGGGCTTCCGTCGTGGAGCTAACCCTGGTTTTCACGAGGCTATTGGGGATGTTTTGTCTCTTTCTGTTTCCACACCCAAGCATCTGCAAACCATTAATCTGCTGGAATCTGTGACCTCTGACACTGGTAATGACACTAATGCAGAAATTATAGCCAACTTCCAAACCACATAGAAAATTGCCAACATTAGACAGCTGAGCTGTATTCCAACATAACTTACTAAAATATAAATGCTGCATTGTATTTCTCCAGAAACTGATACCAACTACCTGTTGAAGATGGCTTTGGAGAAAATCGCCTTCCTCCCCTTCGGCTATCTTATCGATCTCTGGAGGTGGGGTGTGTTCAGTGGAAGCACCCCTCCAGAGCGGTACAACTCTGACTGGTGGTACCTCAGGTAGGAGGTCATGCTAAGAAGTACCACTTTCAAGTTAAAAGACATGTTAGAGACATATGTTAAGCTGGGAGGATCAATATCACTATTATATTAGTATACTTAAATACAAAGCTAATATTAATGGGTTAGCTTAACATAGCACAAAAATTGGAATAAAGGGAAAATAGCTAGCTGAAGTAATTAACATGTATCTGATTTGACCCAAAGAGTTAAAATAAAAAAAAAGTTGCAGCTTTACATGTGTTGCCAGACTTTTTCTTGCTCTGGCACAGGAACTTCAGCTTGAGATTGTGGGACAACCAGAGCCACACTGATTCCCTCTATTTGCAGAATATGTGCAGTAGCATGTTATAAGGGGGACTAGGTCTTTTCTTGAATCTGAACTAAGTTTATAAAATGACTACAATGGCTGCTTTTTATTTGATAAACTCAGCAGAAACAAGTGGTTAAGATGAGAACAGCATAGTATAAACTTAAAGGACAGTGAATGATTATTTATCCACACCGACTTGCTCTGCAGTAACACTAGAAGATGTGTTTTCACTAGCTGGCATTCAAACTGAAAAGTGTCTGAGTATATGTGAAATGAGGTGTTTCTGGAAAACGAGTACACATACCCAGCTGACACATAATGGATACATGGAGTTTTACGAATAAGAATAACTTTCCAGAGCTCATATCTGAATATCCCATGCCAGTATGTTCTCAATTAATTTGTCCTTTATTTTATTCAACAGAACAAAATATCAAGGCATCTGCCCACCCACCAGACGTACAGAGGAGCATTTTGATCCAGGGGCAAAATACCACATCCCTGGAAACACACCATACATCAGGTAAGACCATGGTTGAGCCTCACCACTGTGTAATACAAGTGATAAATTGATCACTTATTGACATTTTTTAAGATGTCTTAGATATGTCACAGATTATGATGCATGAGGGTAACTAATTGAATAAAATGAAGAGAGAGAACAAGCAAAAATAGCTGGTGAGCCAGGAGTTATTATATGGTGTGCTGTATTGTATTGTGGTTTTAAAACAATACAGTAACCTTCAATAGCAGGAAGCTCATTGCAAAGACTGGTGCCTTCCAAGAAAAGCCAGCATCTGGTTTCTTTTAGGAAGGGGGAAATAAAAGCAAAACGCACAGTTACTTAGACAAACAATGGTTGCTAATGTAATGGTTGCTAAAACAAATGCTTATGTAAGTCTTAAAGCATCGAAGCATCATTTTTAAGAGCCTAGACGAGGGTCAGATCCATTTTAACTAATTTCATTGTCAGTTGTAACACCTGTTAAACTTTTTTTGCTTCTATGTGATTTTATTTTTAATGAATAGCTTTGAAAAATGGAGCAATCAACATCATGTGCTAAGAATTTTAGAATGCCATTTTTTTCTGTGCAGGTATTTTGTCAGCTTCATCCTGCAGTTCCAGCTCCATGAAAAGCTCTGCGAGGCAGCCAACCACACCGGTCCCTTGCACACATGTGACATCTACCGCTCTGCAGAAGCGGGGGCAGTATTAAAGTAAATAAATTGATTGGGCTTTCATTGTTCATTAGACAGAGAGCACATAATTGCTTATGGGAAAAACTGAGAATGTAATAACATTATTTGTTTTTCCTTCAGGAAAATCCTTGAAGCTGGTTCTTCCAAACCTTGGCCTGAAGTGCTCCAGGAGGCTATAGGCACCAATGAGTTAAATGCCAACTCACTAATGAAGTATTTTGAGCCCATTATCACGTGGCTGGAAAAGCAAAATGTGAACGAGACTTTGGGTTGGCCTGACTTTGACTGGGTCCCACCCATGCCTGAAGGATATCCTGAGGATATTGGTAAGACAAGAATTTGAAAACACTAAAGATTCCAGGTTAAAATTAAGAATGTATACGTGGTATTAAAAAAAAAATAATGTTTTATTTACCTCAAAAAAAGTGGTTGTGGTGGATAAATTATGGAGCACATTACATTACACATCCTGCAGCTGACCGTCATTCTCCTTGTTAACCCAGACAAGAACACAGATGAGCTTGATGCCAAGAAGTTTCTGGATGAGTACAACACTACAGCAGAGGTGGTGTGGAATGCATACACTGAGGCCTCCTGGAGTTACAACACGGACATCAATGAAGAAAATAAGAAGGCAATGGTGAGACCATCTGACCGACTCACTGTATATTACCGTCTTTGTTCAGGCATCAGTTGTCATCATGCACAGGCCTTTTCTTAAACACAATCTTTGTAAGTCAGGAGATAGGGCAAAGTAATTTGCTCAATCAAAATTATGTCAACGAATCAATTCCAACCAATTGAGTCATTCACTTATTAACAAAACCATGCATTCATGGTCCTCACTCTCAATTTAATTGCCTTAATCAATGCATCTTTTAACCTGTCTATCCAGCCATTCATTCATCCAATCATCGTGACACATAATAATATTCTTTATTCGTTTCTAGCTTCAAAAGAACCTGGAGATGTCAGCTCACACCCTGCAGTACGGACTGAAAGCCCGTCAGTACGACACCACTGACTTCCAGGACAGCTCAGTCAAACGCATCATCAAAAAACTCAGTGACATTGAGAGGGCGGCCCTACCATCGGCAGAACTGGAAGAGGTGCGGAGGAAATAGATTCAGTTTTACAAAATAATTATTCAAGTGACTGTGAGAGGATGTGTCTTTTCTGGGCAATAAAACACAGAAAACCATTTCAAAGTGTTTCCCATGTCAGAAACCAATGTGCATGCAAGCCACAACAGAAACTAAACTTGTTAAATTGTATATTGGCAACATTAGACATAATGTAGACGGATAACATAGACAAAGAGAATACATGTACAAGAGAATACATTTATCATACCAGCATGATCCAGCTCAGATGCTGGTGCGCTTAAAAGCATGTAGTCACCATGGTGTAACACTTTACACTAACATGCTCAAATCCATTCCATGTCATCTGAGCAACTGTAGAAACCTGGCATATTTGTTTACTGCATATCACAACCAGATGATTTCTGATAGTTTCAGTGGGAACTGAAGATTCATTTATCTGTATCTTTTCAGTACAACACTCTCCTATCCAACATGGAGACCAAATACAGTGTGGCTCAGGTCTGCAGAGACAATAGGACATGCCATCCACTGGATCCAGGTAAGACTATGGATTACATGCCAAGTGTAATGCGAACAATTTGACTCTGAATTAAACTAATATTAGACAAATAAACAAAAGAAATAAATAGATATGCCCATTTCCAAACTTCCTTCCATAAATAATGACTTAGTACTTCAGATCAGATGATGCACATCTTGTCAGTGTGTTTCTTATTATTTTTAGATATGGAATCAAATCCCAGCCCTATTTGGAAATATTTGCATATGAACAAACCGTTTTAATTATTGAAGATTAATAAAAAGCAATTCTTCAGACATTTGTAATTAATTTTTGGTTATTGCATTTAGCTAGTATGAATAATGTGCACACTGATTATCACACCTAAAAAGGCACCATGAAAACTAGGCTGCATAGGCAGTGATACTGTGTAATAATAAAAATGTGCTGTGTTTCAGACCTCCAGAAGATCATGGCAGAGTCCAGGGATTACGATGAGCTCTTATTTGCCTGGAAAGGATGGAGAGATGCTGCCGGAAAAGTACTCCGTCAGGATTACAAGAGATATGTGGAACTGGCCAACAAAGCCGCCACACTCAATGGTATGACATTAAGGAGTAATTGTACATTCGCCTTGAGATTCTCCACCAGTCCGCGTTGTAGGAAAATTGCAAAAAGAATGGCCTTGGAGGAGAGGAGAGAGAGCAGTGTAGGATTTCATTTTTTAGATGCAAAGCTGTTAAATATAATTTGGGTGACCAGTTTAACATGGTGGCGTCAAAGAACCACTTCTGGCCCTGCCTTCGCCACACAGTTGTCATTTTGGGACATATGTTTATGTTCTTTCTTTTTAAGAGGCCACTTTATGTCTAAACATAATGTCTATACATAAATATGAGACTAGACAGTAGGCTTACAGCAAAGACAGGAATCAGGTGGAAATGAATATAATGGTTAAAGTGTAGTAAGAAATCTCTCTAAAGCTAATTAACAACTGTAGCCAGATTCTGTTAGCATCGGGCAGAGTTAAGCTAAGCTCATTATAAGGTAATGTTTACCACGGGAAAGTTGACCAAGCTTGCGCGTCATCTGACTCCCTTCTGAATAGATGATGAGTCACTGTCTCTGAGACTGAGCCTATGGATCGCACCCGGTAGCTTGCTGCCAAGTGGTCATTTCTAAGATCTTTGAAACTGCCACTTTAAATTGACAATTTTTGCCCAAGAAGCGGTTTTATTCAGATGACAGGTTTGCGTGATACTCAGTCCTGTATTACAGTCTTAAAAATACACCTTATTGATGGATGGATGTATTCCTGCTACTGTCTGCAGGTCACTCTGATAATGGGGCTTTCTGGCGGTCACTGTATGAAACACCTACCTTTGAAGAAGACCTGGAGATTCTGTGGAAGGAGCTGGAGCCACTCTATCAGCACATACATGCCTATGTACGAAGATCTCTGTACAAAAAGTATGGTCCTGAGTACATCAACTTGAAGGGACCCATTCCTGCTCATTTACTGGGTGAGTAACAACTCTCGGAAGAGAATTAAGCAAAGTTTTAGCACTTACGTCGATTTGCCATTATTTCAAAACCAGTTTAAGCCAGCATTTCACTACGGAATCCAAAATATTCTAGCACTATAGCCAAGACTCTACTTTCATGTTGAGGCATACCCCACTGATACTCTGTCATTGGTGGCAGATGCTTTTGGGTTTAGGCAAGATTTCATTTGCTTTCAGAGGCACCAAGCGTGAGATAGTGTGTGACAGGTCCTCACGGTTAGGGATTGGACAAACTCACAGTCACAAATCCAACTTGGTTAAACACTGGCACAGCAGAGAATAAGCTGAGCCCCAACTTTTTAAGAGATTTGAAATATGAATTCTTTCTTTCCTTTCAGGCAACATGTGGGCACAGACATGGTCTGGCATAATGGATTTGGCCATTCCCTACCCACATGCCACACAGGTTGATGCCACACCGGCTATGGTGGAAAAGGTAAATGAACTTGTAAACCTGCTGTTGCATAATGGCCTCTGGTGCACTTGTAAAGAACACACACACTTTAACTGCACTGAATAAAAGCAGCTGTTGTGCACAACTGACATAAAGTGTACTGTACCTAATGCGTTAATACATTTTCAAGCAGTACATTACCTCCTGTGATTAAACTTTATGAATTCATCTATTTTCTAAAATCAGTTGTTGATTTCTCTACTTTCTGATTTTCAGAAAAAAAAAAAATTGTATACTAAACATGTAACATCTTTTGTTTTTCTTCTCATTCAGAAATGGACCCCCATAAAGATGTTTGAGGAATCAGACAAGTTTTTCACCTCTCTGGGTCTAGTGCCAATGCCAAATGAGTTTTGGAATAAATCAATGCTGGAGAAGCCAACTGATGGACGCCAGGTGGTGTGCCATGCCTCTGCGTGGGACTTCTATAACCGAAAAGACTTCAGGTTAAACCTCAGTTTTTTCTCATTGATCAAGAACCAGCTGGTATCAAATGGTGACTGGTATCCTGGTGGTCTTATGTAAATCTAATACGGGAACATAGCAGACTGTATGTATAAAATTATGCATTTGTTTTTTAGTACTATTATGTCCATTGCTGAAACCAAGATAAATTTGCGTGTCCATCTTTGAAAGATCATCTTTAGGAATCATTGTATTTATTGCGTGATTTGTGACTCCAGGATTAAACAGTGCACTGTTGTGACTATGGATGACCTTGTCACGGTGCACCACGAGATGGGCCATGTCCAGTACTTCCTGCAGTACAAAGACCAGCCAGTGTCCTTCCGCGACGGAGCCAACCCTGGCTTCCATGAGGCCATCGGTGACGTCCTAGCCCTGTCTGTATCCACACCCAAACATCTTCAGAGCATCGGCCTCCTGGAGAAAGTTGAGAGCAACGCCGGTAATTGACCATGATCACAGGCACTATGCTGTTCTGCTATGTAACACAATACAGTAAGCATTCACTAATGATTTTTTGTGATTTTTTGACCCCTCCTCTAGAGAGTGATATCAACTTTCTGATGAGCATGGCACTCGATAAAATTGCTTTCCTACCTTTCGGCTACCTGATGGATCAGTGGAGGTGGAAAGTATTTGATGGACGCATCCCACCAACAGAATACAACAAAGAATGGTGGAATCTCAGGTAAAAATTCATTTTGTACTATTGCTGAACATAATGGGTGAATGGTTGATTGATTTACTGAAATTACTATAAGATTATACTTTGGTTTTATGTTTTAGAATGAAGTACCAGGGACTGTGTCCACCTGTAACTCGCACAGAGGATGACTTCGACCCAGGTGCAAAGTTCCACATCCCTGCTAATGTGCCCTATGTCAGGTAAAGTTTTCAGATTGTGCAGAACAAACTAGACACATGATAACTATCTTAGCACAGATAGAGGACTGTCTTACACAATTCAGTCATCTTTGGATAGATAAGGTAAATACACTGTAGAACATCATACTCACATGGCTCAATAAAATCTATCACAATTATAAGCAAGCGGTATAACCAGCTGGCTGTTTTGATTCTCCGTGTTATTCTGCTGCCCTGACAATATCTTGTCTTATATTCTACAATCAGGTACTTCGTTAGCTTCATCATCCAGTTTCAGTTCCACGAGGCTCTGTGCAAAGCTGCCAAACATGAAGGACCTCTCCATACCTGTGATATCGACAGCTCTAAAGAAGCTGGCAAGCTGCTTGGGTCAGTACACACACGAACACATCAAGGGTAGCCTCCCATGACCAACTTTATTGGAGGATGTTACAAAATCACTGACAAAAGCACTATTACACAAGTCAAATTCTTACCACCATTTAAATGATGCCATCATTGGTGCATTCTTACATACAGTACATGTAAGTATTCATTCAGGTACCTTACTTAATGTTAATGTGTTGGTGCAACATTTATTTCAAAGTTTGGTTATTTATTATTTTATTTTTTTAAATATATTAATATAAAATATGAATAATATTATATTAATTGTGAGAGAGTACATTTTGCTGTATTAGTATAGCATATGCTACCCAGAAGTACTGCAACGTGCATGAACCATGTGTAATTAGTATTACAACACACACTACTGGTCCTAGTTCCCTCTGACCTCCTGTCTTGCTTTTATCGCTGTTTTCAGTGATGTGATGAAGTTGGGCTTCAGCAAGCCCTGGCCTGAGGCTATGACTATGATCACTGGCCAGCCCAAAATGAGTGCCCTGCCTCTCAGGGAGTATTTCAAACCTCTCATGGAATGGCTGGAGAAAGAGAATGCAAACGAAATTCTTGGATGGCCTGAGTACGACTGGAAACCGTCAAGTAAGTCAAGTGCATTCACACACTTTCATGCATCCACGGAGACACATGCATGTATTTGCACAACATTTGCGTTATCTGTGTTTTCCATCGTCCGCGCCAGATGTTTTTGAACACCTTTCAGGAAAGAAAAGCCTCAGTGTCTTCACATAAAGGGATTCATTTTGTTCTTCCTCTCTAGTGCAGCTCACAGTGAAATCAATCTCTTGCTCTCCTGGGTTAGCTGATTTGTCTGATGAGATCCTGCTGAAAGCATGCCTACAGATTAGACTGATGAAATTATTAGCGACACAGAGAAAGACAGCGCTAAGAAGAGATGGACACAAAAAGACAGCACAGCTTTTGTTAGCGAGCTTGAGAAAGAAATCCAGAAGCCAGATGAAAGATAAGGAAGGAGGAAGGAGGCGTTGCCCTGCATTTGACCTCTTAGATCATTAATATGCGGCACTAATACCAATGCAGAAATTCTGATACAGATGCTTTGTGAATGCTGCTGAGAGTCAGCAGAAGCAGCAGTGTCAAAAATCCCACCTGTGGCACCTAACTGCAATGAGAGAGAGACATAGACATGTGCGCCCTCTGTTGGTAGAAACAGGAAAATGTTGCGCAACTAAGAACCTAACTAACCTAACTAATTTCTATCTCTGTTATCTGTTATGTTTACTGTATGTTCCCATCTGATTAATTATGTTTAGAGACAAGAAGTGCAAAATGGGAGCCCCAAAAATGGACATGAAGGAAAATTAAGGGAAAAAAATGACCCAAGTGTCAAAACTGTTACAACTATTACCGTTGTACCATAGGTGGTGATGTCAAGTGCTCCATATCTGCGTTACTTTAGCTGTTGCTTTAATTTCCTGTCCTCCAAAAATAGAGAATCTGCATCATGATTCATATGAGCGAGTGAGCAAGTGAAACAATGAATTCAGTATGTTCTTATTCATTTTTTTTTTCTTCATATGTGTGTCCAGCAGGTGAAGTTAAGGTTAATACAGTGGACTTCCTGGGTATGAGTGTGGACAGCACAGCAGCCACCGCTGGCCAGTGGATTCTGTTGGTCCTTGGCGTGGTGCTCTTGTTGGCTACCATCCTGTTGGCGAACAAGTACAGGAAGACAAAAAAGTCTAAAAAGTCCTTATCCAACATGGAGCTCAAAGAGAAATACTAGCCATCAGTGATAGCTAAAAGGCTGAAGTAAGGCCTGACTTGCTGTAGCTAGCTAGTAACCAACCTCAATGTGAACATAAGTGTTTTTGTGAACTGAAGTACATTTGAAAAAAAATTGCTCTTCTTTTAGGACTGCCTCCCTGTGTAGTCTTGTATATTTATGTACACACTTTGACTGAAATTATTATTTTTTTGCCTATGCAAAAGAACATTACAGTTTTGTAATTTATTTGTAATATTTGAATGTTTAGGGAGAAAATATATTTAAAAATTAATGTTTGAAAAGTCATTCATCGTGTAAGCATTTTTGATTATTAGATTTTTTTTCTCTTTGTTAAATTCTCTGCATTTCTACAATAAAGACGCTAAATATTTATTCTGCTTGTGTGTTCAAAGAAGAGAAAACCAACCTGCAGAGGTTGTTAAAAACGGTTTAATGACATTGAAGCTGCACAGTACAAAAATAACACCACCACAGAAAACAGAGTTTGTGCATTGGTTTAAGCCCTTCCCTCTTTCAATGGAGTCAATGGACCCTCTGTAACGGCCATAGTCACACAGTCAACAGAATACCTGCGGGCTCTCAGGTAACACCAACTGGAGTGGTAACACAACACTTAGTCCCATCAGAGACTGTTCAATGTCTTCTCTCAGTCCAGCCAGTCTTCAGTGCTGCAGGTTTACCTCGAAAGGGGCCACAATGGCTTGGAAGCAATCCAAGTGTCAGACAGCGCTCTTGTATAAAAATGCAAAGCTTGGTGACAGTGAAAGAACAAAGCACGATGACATATGCATTCAATCAAATAATCTATTTAACGCAACTTGTCACTATGTACAATTACAACGTACCTATCAATGCTGGCGCTTTAAAATCTCCAGACAGATATAATATCACATATGTCTTAATCCAGTGTTGTGACTCCCTGTATAAGTTTCTCAATATATCCAGATCATTTCTTTAATTAGTCCAAGATGGTGTAATAAATAACAATCAAGTGTACTCCCTCAGCTAATTCTACATACTGGTGAAGATATTGCTTCTCAGCTTGTTACAGGGCAACTTGGATGACCCTTGCTGAAGAATTTAATGTGGATAATAACAGTATGTCCGCTGGGTCTATTAAATGTATTACTCGCCCACATAAACATTACTTCCATGAAACCAGAGAAACAATGCTTCTACCCAGCCTGAAAAATACAAAGTCTCTTTCCGCAGCGGAGATCAGTGCAACAGCCATGTTGAGACACTGACATGGACATTCACATGAAGATGCTTGTTCACTCAGAACAGAGTGGATGCTGGTCATCAGCGTCATATTATAAGTGCAGGTTGAAAAGGATGTCAGTTAAACTGTTGGTCAACCTTGCAGAGCCCCCAACAGGATGGTCTGGGGACAGAGCTTGAAGAACAACCACAGAGAAGATCAACAAACCGGTCCAATTGGAGACAAAATAGACAGAGTAGAAATAAACACAACAAATGACCAGCAGCTCCTCTCAACTCCGAAAGAAAAAAATGAAAATATACATGTAGACAACAGGTTCAGTACATTAATACCCACAACATCATCAAAAGAAATTTACTCTTGACTGCAACCCAGATTCCAATGCACATGCACAATGCTGCATTCATCAACAAATACTTAACAAATTACAATCTCTTAAACAAAATGTCCAAAATATTGCACGAACAAAAGCATAAAAATGGAATGCACTATCCACAGCTGGCCAATGCACTGCAAGGTCCATGTGGCTCGATAAAGCGTTCTTTGTTTGGCCCACTGTCAGGCTAGTTTGACTGTGAGAGGTTCAAGGTTCCAAGCAAAGGCCTCAGTAGTAATAACGCTGCATTTCTGTCCAGTTGGTGATCCAGTACTTTTTCTGTGGCTCCTCGGGCTGAAATCCAAGATTGAACTGATAGCGCTCAGCCCTGCGAATTTTCACCCCCTGGTGCTTTGGCATTATCCGATAGTAGATGGCTCTCTTGAAGAATCCAAACTAGCAGGGAAAGAAAGAGGAAAAAGGTGGCATTAAAGAGGATATGCTTGAACTGCAGTTGAGCTGGGACGAGTGACAGACTGGGAAGAAGACTTAGGAATCCAGATGCTGACGAGATTGAAGTCAGCAGGTTAGACAACAGAGAAGCCCACAATATCCAGCTGAGTAAGATGGAAAAGAAAGGTAAAGGACATAAAGCAGTTCATAGACAGTCTGGAAGGGAAGTAGAAGAAATGTTAGATTAACTACAAGAAGCAGGCGAGATGTGAAGAGACGGAAAGGGAAGTTGAAACACCCCAAGCTTGTCAGCAGCACTATGTACAGAAGATCCATTTGAAGGGGTGTGTTTACCCAAAAGCCCCAATGATGTGTGCTGTTGGGAGACACATGGGGGCCTCAGTAGTCCTCAGTGAGCCTCTCAGTCTCAGAGGGCTGGATCTTCATCTCAGCCTTCTGGGCCTTGGCCTCATACATCTCCCTCCTGTTGGCCCTCTGGAAGAAGCCACACTGGGGGTGGAGGAGGAGGAAGAGGGTGCAATAAGGACGTAAGTCAAAGGTTAGACTAATGGCTCCATATGGATTATAGATCAATCAAATCAATGGGTCAGCAGCTTTTACATAATCCAGAGAAGGTGTCTGCTGTGAATACATGTCAAAAGCTTCAGAGGAAGTGTGCCCGAAATATAACCTGTCCATGTGATCAGTGGAGTTGTCGGCTCACCTTCCATAGTATAAGAATGATAATTCCCAGTAGAACAACTCCTGCTACAGCTGCAGAGATGATTATCCACAGGGGAAGCTCATAAGGTGTCTCCACTCCCTCCACTGGATCCAAATCTACTGATAACTACAAGAAAGGAGCAAAAAATGTATTAAAATCACAGTTAACATTTCCATCAGCATTAGCATCACCACCATCATCATTGCATACCACGGCTGTCTGATTCTCCATCTTGATGGTTGGTTTGTCTGTAATGAGTGTCAGTGTGACTTGACCTTTGACTGTGACTCTCAGAGCATTGGAATAGTCCTGCAGGGACACACACAGCACATTTTCACAAAAAAAACAAATGTTTGAGAAGCTCTGTGCGCAGATATACTCTTAAATTTGGATTATACTCCCACAAGCACATCAGGCTACGGCATACGCAATGGAGCTAGAGTTACCTACAGCAAAGAGCTGACACACAACCACAAATCTGCCCCCCCAACCTCTGTGTGTGTGCGTGTGTGTTTGAGTGAGCTGACCTCTAGCATTGTACTGTTCCACAATCGTGACCTGACGTGAATCGTGGTTGAATCTGACATGTTGAGCAATGGACAGGTAAATTTCACACATCTTGCTGTCCCCTTGGAGCAGTCCTTCAAGATACGGGTAGGGTAAAGAAGGGTAAAGAATCACTATTATACAAGTGAGAAGATAAGATAAGATAAGATAATTCTTTCATTTATTCCACAGTGGGGAAAAATAAGTATTAAATAAACACAAAAACAGTTTTTGTTAATTTTAGCATCTCTACAATTTTGGAGACCTAACATTTAAGGTCATTTAAACTGTTAAATGTAGGTGTTCAAGGTTTTGGAAGGCTGATTCACCTCTAGGAAAATCACCTCTGTAATTTTCTATGAAAACAGGCTTTTACCTGCTAGTGGTGTTTAACCACAGGCCAAAGGCTAAAATAATGTTTTGGTCCATTTTCGAAAAATCATTTCTTTGTATGATTTCTTCTAAAAATATACAGTTTATCTATTTTTATTATAACTTCCTGTGCCATGAAGTTTTAAAGTTGTTACAAGTTCTCATTTTATCACTCTGAATAAAAGCCATCTCCTGTGCTTGCTATAATATACTGTATGATAATGTAAAGTCATAATTTATGTCTTTGATTTGTATTAGCTAATCAGTCTCTGTTGATACTAGTGACATGTAATGAGTGACACAGATCCATTTCTTACCAAGAGGTAGGACTCTTTGCGAGGAATGTTGAGTGATATTGTTGACTGTGACTCAATATGCGGCGAGCTAGTATCTTCTGCATCATCCACAACAATCTGCCGTTTAACCCGCATAGATCTGCTCTCTGACAACTGGAAGACAAGAAACGGAGAGGGGAAAGCCAAAGGGGGAAGCAGTGGAGACAGAGACATTACATCAGAGGACTAGTGGTAATTACTGGTTTTGATAAAGACATTACCAAATTGTTCTCAGAATAGCATTGTCATTTCCACTGTCTATATGTAGGCTGCATGGTTTTCTATTTGGGGCTTTGTGAGGTTTGTATGTGGTGAGGCTGATGTTTTTTTCCCCAAAACGTTCCTCTCACTAGTGGTTTGGCATTAAGACCATTTTCACACAACTTTTCTATTTATTCCGCCGGGACTACTTCAGTTCACACTGACATCAGGATGACTTACAGAACACGTAACAACTCTGTGTACAGCACATTCATTGTCAGTCAGCTTTAAGTAAATGTAGCCATGCTTGATATAAACCCAGTGCTGTTAAATTTGAACAGGCTTGTTATTATATTTCCTAAAGGTATGACTTAATACAGCTCATGTCTCATATTTTTTGATTTATGGCCTAATGGCTGCCAGCAACACTATGTTTGATATCAATTTCTGTTTAGTGCTAACAAACAATGGTTTAGGAGGCTATGAGGGTAAATGTGGTAAACGTACAAGCTAAAAATCAGCCTGGTCATGGTTTGTTAGCATGCTGATGTTAGCATTTAACATAAAGCAAAGCTATGCTTAAGTACAGCCTCAACAGAGGTCGCAACAGAACAGCTAGCATGGCCCTAGCATTTTTGTCCAAAGCCTCTTTTATTAAAATGCATTTTTGCGGCACTTAACTAATTGGAAATTTTGAGATATTGACTTGTACTTTCTTTATTATAATTAATTCAGTCTGAGAAATCCTTGATTATTGTCTGATGACTCTAAGAGCAATGGCCAGTGTTTTGGAGATTCTGGTGCAGGCTTTGACTTCCTGTTTTGTGCGCCAGTAACCATTAACAGTCCAACTAGCAACTTGAGACGCAAAGAAGAGTTTAGACACGTACGAGAGGATAAATTCATGTTGCTAGTCAAGTATCTGCTTGACAAATGTGAAAGGTTAGCTTGCTTCCTTATAGGGTATGGTGGGCTATTCTGCTAGTTCTGTTTGTGAAAATAATGTCCACTCAAACATGATTGGTTGATACATCTATAATGGAAACCAGAGTCTCAAAACAAATCTTACAGTTAGGTTGAGTGGGTTGACAATGTCTCCCGGTGGGTTACATTCCATTTCAGACTTCCCCCGAACAACGATCTTCGTCAGGTAGAGCAGCCACTTGCCATTGGCCACCTCGTAGGGCCACTCAAACTCCAAGGCCAGGGTGCCCATGTCTCCCAGGAGTTGTCCCCCCATGTTCACCTAGTGATGAAAATAGCCAGCAGCACAAAAACTGAACTCATCAAACTGATGGCGTGAAATACAGTAACAATGTGGTGTGAAACGACCGTAGGAGCACAGGCAGACTGTGGCTCCTAAACAGTATCCACCCCTGGTCACGCTCACACCACAAACCATGGCTCACATAATAATCCCTTCCACACGCAATATTAAACTTCTGAAGTGTTGGCTTCAAAGACAGGGCGGGGATCAGGGAAATGTGGGTGAGGAGCACACATATTGTAGATGCAATTCACTGTCCTGGAGGTCCAATATAGCTTCTGAGTGGTAGAGGTGACTCACATTTAAGGTGAACTCCACCAGACTGCCCACGTCACTGGTGTTGACCATGGCAGACTCGCCCATCACTGTCCCACCAAATGTTGTTGACAAAGGATTCTTTCTGAACAAGGAGAGGGTTAGAAGTGATTTTACAGTGTGAACGCAGAGACTAGTGTGGAAGATTAAGTAACATGACACTCCAGTGTCGTTTACATACAGTACGCCATGAGTTGATGAGCTAATGAGACTCACAAGGAGAAGGACGGGAGAATGGTGGTTTCAATCAGCATGGCCACAGGCACAGGATTCAGGTCATTCTGTTCACTAAGACTGAAGAAATCAATCTTGTTACAACAGCGTAGTATTTTCTGATTATGTAAGGGTCACAATAACAAGAAAAACTCTTATAAATATTGCTACTACTGCTAATACTACTTAACTTGCATTACTGTTAATACCACAGATCACTCTTCCACTGCTGAATTTGTTTATTTGGTTTTATGCAATGCACTGTATGTTATACTGTACTCTACGCGCTGCTAAAATAACTGAACGAGTATTTGTAATCACCATACCCACTTTTCTCAGTAGCTAGTCTACTGTTGTATATTTTAACACAGTGTTGACCAATTGTGTACACTCATATACAGTAACAGCAACGGCAACAACATGAACATGCAATATTGTAGTCAAAACTGGGACAAATATAAATGTGGAAACCAAATCTGAATTAACACTAGGCTCTAAAAAAACCTGTACACACGCAGTCTCATAGATTTGTTTGGGCAAAACACAAACAGCAACTATATTAAGCCCTTACGTTGACAAAAGCAACTGAGCCTGAATCTCTTCTGTGTACAAACTGATCCCCGATGTCTCGAAATTGACCTGCAGCAACACCTGGAAACGACAGCAAGCAAATGAGAGGCGTTGCAGTCTGAGCACACGGCGAAGTCAAAATCTGGGAGATAAAATCCTCTGTCTTGTCTGACCTACCTTTTCATTGCCTCTAAGTGGATTGCCCAGCTCACAAATGACTGTGGTGTCAAAAGTGCATTCAACGTCTGTGTCCTAAACGAAAAGGCAGCATATTAAACCAGTGAACATAAAGGATTGACTGGAAATGCATGTTTAAATACAAGCAATCACAGTGTGCACATATAAAAAGGTAAATGTAACTATTTTAACATCTTTATGTAAATCAAGCAGAGCAACAGCTAAGTGAAATAATAAAATTCATTAAAAAGAATGAGATGCTGGGAAAGGAGGATTATGAAATGACAATCCTCAGTCATCTGCTGCCCTCCAGTGGACATACATCAGATCGGACTCCTCTGTATCTCAGTGCATCAGAGATGGTGATGTTGAGCATGGCCTGGTGTGCGTCCTCAGCCAGCTTCCCAGGAGAGGGAAAGTTGGTCACCTCCACTTTCAGTCCTATGATCTTCATAGTGCTTTCAAAATGGAGCACTTGGACGTTGCCCTTCCTGGAATTGGAGATGTAGGGTCTAATTTAATTTAACTCTGGTGCTATCATACGTTTCACATTTGCCTTAATAACACAACAAGTGCCCTCAATCATCTCATCTAGCTCTAGCCTAGGGATGAGAATAGGAGTATTTACAAAATGATATAACTATTATTTTAAACGTTTTGTCTCGTGTTTAAGTAATAATGTAAATTTACCTGGGGAAAGGCTTTTCTTTTTCGTTTACAAACTGGGCTTTCAGCTGCAGGTTACTGGTGCATTTGTTATCTGAGCCACACTCCTTCTGAAAGTCAATCTGCAGGAAATGGAACAAATGATATAATATCATACTGTACCTTAGACTTGGGCTGTCATACACTATATAGGTATTCTTCACTTCACATTAAAATGTCGCCTATCACCGTATGCACCTCTCTGTACCTCAGTTGTTTGGGTGAGCTTCTGGTCCTGGCTCAGTATCGGGAATGAGTCCAGGTTCTGCAGGGAGCGTCTGGCTTTAGGTTTTTGTTCGTGCAACGACAAGTTGAGGGAAAAGACCACCGGTTCCAGTTTGTCCCTCACAGGTGCCTGTAAATTAAATTCCAAGAGGTTTATTGGATTTAAGCATGTCGATTAGGCAACAGCTCACAGTCACTCAATATTAATCATCATACTCAATGTTAGGACCTTACCACTGCAACCAGTTTCAGAGTAACACACTTGGATTTAGATGGCGAAATGGTCAGCAAGTCAGTGTACGTGTCAGTGTTACCATCCTCGAAACGAACGCGAGGGCTCCTCCTCCTCTCCGTGTCAGCCTCCACTGTGTAACTCACCGCTTCACAAAACAGAAAAACATATTCATTTCTAAAGTGTATACTTATATATAACCAATTCAAAATACGTCTGTAAAGTTTACGTTTTTAAAGTGCAGGTGGAGCTGAAACTGCAAATATACATGCAGGTCGAGAATACATCTCATTTGCACAATACACCTCTGCTGTCATTGAAGAAATCTGTAGTATAGGTGAGGAAAAACTACTCACTGATATTCCTCTTGAAATCTTTGTTTCCATTGCTTAGCGTGAAAGACATGCACAAGGTTGCTGTAATACTGTGAAGTACAAAAAAGGGTCAAATGATTCATTCCAAGAAAAGTGAACAAGCCATTTTTAGAATGATATATTTTAAATGGACATCTCACCATGGTGTGTTTGCTAGACAGTTATTGGAGTCCACAATCTTGGGCTCGACTTTGAACTCTTTAGTTAAGTGAACGACTGGTCGAGCTCTGAAACAAATAAGCAAATAAAATCCAGTCGCAACCATGTAATACCCAAGTTACATCATTGTATGAAACATACAGTATTTACATACATACATACAGCCTCTTCCACTCCAAGAACTAATATTTTAAATTAATAACATTTTCCGTGTAGCTGGAAGCCTCCGATCTTAAAAGGCATGAATATATTTTAACAAAAGGACAAAACATGCCTTATTTTAACACAACTATAACATAGTTCTGCTTAACTTTCTGTTGTTTATACCTGAGCAGTGCAATGCGATCATCCAGAGAGCCCACTAAGATGTCAGGGTAACTGTTGTCGTCCATGTCCATCCCTCCACTGATGGAGTAGCCGAATGTGTGGAATCCGTTACTGCCCACAGACTTACCCTCAATCACCTGTAGAGGGCATCACTGACACATGAGATTTCAACGAGGCCCTTCAGACAAAGTCTCAATTGTCCACACCAGAATGTGAGAGGTTACCTGACTGGGCCCGTTAGAGATCCCCTTTTTACTGCCCATCCATATGTAGACCTTGCCTGTCTCGTGGAACGGCGCTCCGACTGCAAAGTCTGCAGACATTAAAAGTGAAACATTTTGAGGGAAGACAAGCTTCTGAAAGAAAATGGTGTGTGTGTGGAAAATGTTCGTGCTCTACGTGGCAGCATGGTACAATTGTTTCAGACTGAAATGCAACAAGGTGGAGGGAACTGAATTATACTGGGGTATAATAAAGACGCAGCCTGGGCATGAAGGGCACTGGGCACTCATGAGATCTGGAAGTCAACGTCATCACATCTAAATCCACTCAGAGGCATACCTTGGAATCCATCTTGGTTGATGTCTCCAATGGCCGCCAGTGCAAAGCCGAATCCAGAGGCAGACGGGCCCTTCAGCACCATGGTGGAGGTATTCTGGAAAGACCCGTTCTCATTGATGAAGATGTACACGGCTCCTCCCTCTTCCTTCATACGGTCAAAGTAAAACGGGGCACCCACAATCAAGTCATTCCAGCTGCAATAGATAAGAGAAACATGCAGAAATATGTTTAAACATAAAAATATGCACACATGTCCCAACATCCTAAATTTGACCAGACTTCAGTCATAACCATGTTGGATTATTTGCACTTTACTCATTTGCTAAAGTGCTACGGACCCACAAGGTTTCTTTTGTTCATTAAAGGGAGAAGTGTGATTTCACCATGAGCTCATGATGAACACCTTATCTCAGCTGTTGAAAGGACACATTTTCTTCTCTTGTCACTGCTCAAGCATTCCCCGCATAACAGGGCAGATCACAGCCGCCGATCGTCCGAGCATGAGGCAGCTCAAGATAACAATACAGTTACAGTCAATCCACTGAAACATGAAAACCAGACACTTCTAATTTCTCTTTCTTCTTTTCCATTTGTGTTTTGCATGTTTGAAATTACTGCACTGTGTGGAAGAAACATTGTTTCTGAATCAGACAACCTTCTGGAAGTAGTTTTCCTGTTAATTTGAAGAAAACTTTGATTTGAGGTATGCTCTAAGGGTTCTAAAACACTAAGAACAGGACTGCTTTTCATTGTTTTCACAATATCAAGTATAAAGAAACGCACTTGTCATTGTTGAGGTCGATGACTGCCAGGGTGTTTCCAAAGTATGAGCCCACTTGTTCGCCGGGGATGATTTGCACCAGCGCAATGTCGTTTTGGGTCTTAGTTCCCAACATCACAGAGCCCTTGGACTCATACCTGGGAGACCCTGTCACCACCGTGTAGTCGTCCTGGCTCAACAGCTTCTGCTCTTCAACAACCGAGTAACCTAAGAAAGCATTTTTGTATTATTAAAGTTTTCAAATGATTTATCATTTTAAATGATGCAAGGGTTAACTAATATTTACCCATATAACTGTATTGCTTCTTCAGTGGTCCAAAGTTTTTGTTGACAGAGTCCCAGGCGTTAGCTGGATCTGGGTCTCTCCATGTTACATGAACATTTCCTTCATAATGAATCAGAACCAGACAACAAAGTGAAAATCTGCTTCATGCACAGCGGACAGGTTTCCCAGACAGAGAATAATCTCGGTGTTAGACTAACGATGGAATTCAGCTGGCTTTCATAGAGTTTTAATCCCCTCAGTGAAACCTGCCCATTATTTAAGCATTAAATTACCAAACACAAAGTTTCTTTGGCATTTGCTCATCAGTTCCCACCTTGCCACAAGTAGCTGCCTGTAGCGCCGATATAGACATCAGTCTCTGTCATGCCGCCTGAGATGCCCGTGTTGCACATGCCCTCAACCTCCATGTCAAGGTTAGGGTTGCAGACCTCATAACTGTAAGTCTGCCATTCATCGTTGGGGTCAAAGGTCAGGTCGTTACTCCTCACGTAACACTTTCCTATCATCCGCAGCTGCTCCTCTGTGCCTCCTAGGATGATTTTCGCATAACGATGCCCACATGCCTGGACACCAGAAAAGAATGTGTATCTATGGGCAAGTTGTTCCCGCCACAAGTGTCGCATCAGAGCCCTGAATTGAATGTATTCCTCCTTAGTTTATATGAGTGCCACTATAAAGAAAGAATGTCTTGATTGTTATGTACATGATAGAAGTCTTCTTGTGAGATAAATATATTTTTATATTATAAATATAGTGTTGAGAAAATAACAAATACAGAAGAATAATAGTAGAAGAATACAATATTATATAGGATGTTAGCCCCGTGCTGCTGTGCAGTGCAAAACAACAATTTAAAATATACCAAATACCAGAACAAGAAAAGAGAATAGAGGCTATTGCTTTGATGATGACGATTTCCAGCAGTGCATGTAGATATGTGGTCCAGTACGTCATAAATACAAATTAACTAAAGAAATACAATACTAGGAAATAGCTCTGCCTGCTCTCATCACTCAATGCTGTCTGTCTAATACATCAGTGACAGAACTGACTAATAGGTATGAAACAGGGTGTCATCTCACCAGTACACGTCCCGACGACTGGCCCCTCTGACTGGCCACAGTCACACCCAACCACATGCCATCAACCATCTCGGATGGATTTGCTGTGAATGTGCCACATTGCGTTCAGTCAGGTGTTAAACGTTCAAAATTAAATTGTTAGCAGGTTTGCATGAAAACTAACTTCTGTCTATATTGTCATGTACAGTATTTCCTTTTATAAACTGTATAAGACATGCTTTCAGCTGCTGAGCTGAGACAAATGACCATGTTTGGTTTCACTGTTCGGTCCTTTATTTGTCATGTCATAACTTCAAAATCACATATCTGTTTTTCATCACTGACTAATCAACCGAAACCATATATTAAAAGAAACATTCAGCGTGACTGTGATGATCATAGTCACACTAAAATCAACCCAAACAGTGAAGCTTTGCTCAGCCTGGATCATGCCCTGACATATATAAACCACAAAAATGCGCTGTGAATGCAGCAACAGCCATTCTAACCTCAACATTAAAAGTTATGCACAATCCTTTCATTAGAGTTCTACTTGTAACCTTGAGGGGTGGGAGAAGGGGGAGAGGGAAGTTTATCAGTTAATAACCATGAATTAAGAAGAAAGGATGCACTTTTAGGGAAGATGTTGAGAATGTCTGACACACTCGCTCGACTGAAAAGAAAAGAGGAAGCCAGCTGTTGGTTGTTTGAAGGTTATTATTTTCAGTTCCTCGGGGAAATCCTGTTAAGAACCTATATGGCTTGGAGTTGAACACACAATTTTGCACATAGAGCTCAGGGGGAGTTACACTCAGACCATGAATACGTTTATTTAGTGTCTTCTGTGGCAAGTCTGAGAATATAATGCCTGATACTATCAGAGTTCTCATGTTTTAGTGAAGGCTGAGGAAGTACAAAACTAAATCACTTGTGTTTAATACATGTTTCTACTTTGTAGCTATGTTAACATGTTCATTGTCCTTCATTAATTAGCATTCTTTTTTTAATGTCTTCCCGATCACAAGCTCAAGAGGTGCATTTGAATGCAGGAACAGTGTCTTATAGGAACTCTGGGAAAGAAGCTGGATCTTATAGCTTTATTGTAAATTGACCCTGTTTTGAAAGATATTTATTGAATATAAAATATTGTATTCCACCTAAACACTGGTTTTATTGATGCTGGCTAATACCTAGGGAACACTGGTAAAAAACATGACACAAAATACATCAATCTCCGTGCATATCAGTTACTCTCCGACCAACCAGTCAACACAAATATATTCTCGGCCTGCAGGAAACAATGCATTGGAACCATTTCAAAAGTATTTCAAAATCTGATTGTTGCACAGAAACTCTGGGAGCCCTGCATCATGCTTACTTGTGGTGACCAGGTCCATTCTGGAGCAGTCTGTGGGGTCAGTGGTAATGGGACAGGAGTAGACAGCACCTGTTTCATTGACATTTCGTAGAGAATTGGCTTTCTCTTTGGGCGCTCCAGCGAGAAGCCTGCACATATGCAGGCAGACAGAGAAGAAAGAAAGGCACAGACAGAAACAAAATATTAGATCATATCAGAGCATTTAGACAACACAAAGCACAGGCGGCAACAACAAATGTGCTGTTTGCATAGGCACAACTTTACTTCTACCAAGCAAATGCGAATTAAAAAAAAAAAAAGAAAGAGTGAAGAAGTCAGACCATGACCCGTGACAAGTCTGGGCACAGACAAACACAAGACTCCCACACTGACTCCATGGTGATGGAACTGATTTTTTGTCCACTCACCCAGACACTCCCTACATCAGCACCTTTTAACACATCACAGAAGCAGAGGGATTACTTCACTCCAGGGCTCTGCGCTTGAACACACTATTTACCGTCAGCACAAGATTTATTAGCGCCACTTTGTAGGTGGAAGGTGTAGACGACCGTGTTTACAGTGTGTGTGAGCGAGTGACCTGCTTTTGTGTGGCCAGAAAGAAAAGCATACCATGGTGTAGTCAAAGTTCATAATTTATGCATGTCGAATGCATATCGAATCAAGATTGTGAGAATGTTAACTGCAATTGGGTGCATGGCAGCTATTCACTTTACGCAAACATAGTGAGAGACTGTGCGCCAGGCTCTGCCAATACACTACACCATTACACTCTTCTTCATACATACACACACTTAGATTGATAACATGCCCCCATATACTGTATATTTACTAATCTAATCATGATCGCGTCTCAAAAGCCCAGACACTGATATTTCCTTTTTTGATGCGTCACCAGAACATGAACAGACTCAGAATCATGTGAATTGGCTTCCTCTACAGATTTTAGACTGAGTTACCTGATTAGCTTATTTGAAACTTGTCAGTCTGGGAGAGGATGAAAGTCTCAGATCAGATGCCGTGGCACACATTAGTTTGTTAGTTCGTTTACGTTGACCGCTGACATTCTCCAGCCAGCTTTGCATCATTTAGAACAAAACAGGCCTCTCCTCTTTCTGCTACTAGATGGGCGTCATCAGCAATGAATCAGTAATCTTGCCAGGGTGCTGACAACCAGGAAAAGCCAAGATGGCCTTTGAGGTCCAGCAGTTTCTAGTTTCAGTCATGTAGAGAGCATCTAAGATTCCACAGAGGTCTGTAGTAGTGAATGGGACTGACAGATATGTAGACTAGGTGTGTGTGAAGGCCCATTTTTGTTTTTACATCTAAAGTAAGTGTGTGTGCGTCTTTACTAATGAAAATGCATGCCCTTGATATGTAGGTGTGTTTTTATGTCTACATGACAGCTAAATTAAAAGTCACGGCCACCTGAAGTATTTTTCAGCTGCCAAGAGAACACAGTGTCTCCAAACACTGATTAACAAGGTTAGCCATTCTTGTGGGAAAACCAAACCACACAGCGCCTCACGGGAGATTATGCAAAGCATTTACAAAAGGCAGCAAGCTTAGATTGTTATATACACGTAGACATCGGTGAGTGTGAACTTTGCACCGAGTAGAAGTTGAACGCAGTTCTAATTGCGCATACTTCAGGGGCTGGGACAATCTTGGCTGATAGAGAGCTGGTTGCAAAAAGCCGGAAGAAAAAGACCTGTTAACCCAACCTCTGCGACATACTCTCACTATCTCAGTGCCTCACCAGAGCCACATGGGTCACCTGTGTTTGTTGTGGAAATTCAATACTGCTGAGTGAAGCTATCAGGTTCGACATACAGTGAAGAAATAATGGCAGTAGATTCAGGTAGCATGTGCTATGATCTGAGTTAATGTACACTGTGAATGTTGTCCAGAGTAAGATGAGGAAACAGATACCACTCAAACATGTGTACAGTAAATATGAACACAACTAGCTGGTTGTGGAGGTTACATTGTTTCTACTTAAGCTAAGCGAGGCTGGCATTAGGTTCAGATTTACAGTTCAGACATGCATCTCTTGGCAAAAAAAATGTGAATAAGGGCATTTTCCCATGTGATACCTTTAAATTGGACCCAACCCTGCTATCACGATGACCATGGATGTATTAAGGAGGATAACGGTGACAGAAGAATTCAGCTAGACCAAACATCACTGCTAGCATGTCCTTCATATTGCTTTAGTCAGAATTCTAACATCTCCTTCTCTCACATAAAAATGACATAAACCTGAGTAATACGGCCATGACAGCACACCTCAGTTCCTGTCTAATGTCTGCTCTCCCCCTATCTCCTTCAATGCTCATCACCTCCTCATAAACAGGCTGTCAAAGAAGGGGGTTGGCAACCGGCAGCTACATTCCTACTCGGAGGACATGTTGAAATTCGCCTTTACTACTTTTCACCGTTTGCCTCACAAGTGATCTGAACGGCCGGATCTCTTGTAAACACTTTCTATCGCTAAGAAGCACCAAGTACTGGAAAAGTGAAGGAGGGCTGCTTTTCCTTTACAAAGAAGAAGAAAAAAGTCTCAACACAAATAGTTCAGTTAATACAAAACAATATAAAACAATAATCTCCCATTTATTACCTTCATCAACCGCCACCTGACAATCCATGACTCAGAATAAACAACAACCCTGAAACCAGGATATCCAACTTTATTAAAGATGACTAACATGCACAACATTTGATTAACATTTCCTGTCCACCTCATAGAGTTTTGTGAGACAAAGAAGAAAAGGCAATGCGCAGGATGAGTCAGTGTTTACAGTGGTTCTGCTGTCTCATTTAGACTACATCCATCTTCATCTAGACCCAGTCCGAACAGGACTGTAGTCCAGATTAAACATGATTCAGGTGTCACTGGGACACAGATTTGAACCCTTTAAGGGTCCTGCCTGCAATATCAAGATGTGTGAGAGAGACAAACAGGCTGAAGATGGAAATCGGAGTAGAGCAAAAGGGGGAGCTTTCAGCTGCTAGTGCAATGTTTAACATATTGCATTTTTGTTGTCATGGCATTATTTCGCATGCTTAAGTATCGTAGCTGCTACGAATGTCTATGAGTAAGTCAACCTCACACAAATGCCTAATCACCTTCCAGATAAGGCTTAGACCAACATGCTTGTCACAGGGTGTGGTTGTGGGCCTCAGGGAACAAAAGAAAGAGAAAAAAATCTACAGGTTCATGAGAGCCTCAGGACATGTTTTTAAGAAATGAAGTGGTTTAAGAACCACTAGGAAAGATTTACACTTTATACCACACATAATGCAAGAAGTCAGCCATGAGTTATGATTTGTTTCCGTCTTTATAACAACTTCACTTCTCCTACAGTTCTATAAAGCGTAGTTAACCACTACTGCAGGGATCAGTATCATGAATTGAGGCACAGTATGTTGATTCTTTAAAACAACAATTAAGGGGGTTACTCAAACGCATCTGTTCTGCTATGTATATCTGCCTCTGGTCAACCTTCTCAGACCTTAGACCCACTGAAAAAAACAATCAAGTTCTGCTCGGGATCAAGACCACATTTCATGTCATTCAATTTCCCACACCCTTCTTACTCTTCCCCTTCTCTCTTTCATTATAGGAACCAGGGGGACGAGGAGCTGAAGCTTCCTGAGACATGCCCTCACCCTGAGTCTCCCTCCCTGGGTCCCTCCACGGCTGAAGACCATCATCCATCTCCGCATTCCCTCCATCTATTTACCTGAAGTCCTGTCTAATAATAATATTTGTTGCATCACATAAGGCTTGGTCTTTATGTTACAAAAAGAGTTTTTATTAAAAATGCATTATATATGTGATAAGCACACAGAGTCGCTGAGGTATTTCGCAAAATGCTGGTGCTGCTTGTGCAAGTTTTAATTCAGGCAACCAGCGAAGCTGGCCTCCACACTTTGGCATAAGGTACTTAAAAATAGACCATACGAATGCTGCCATAAAATGGCAGTAAAAGCTTAAGTTAATCATTTGTATAAACCTTTCACAATGAGTCCTTTGTGTTTGCTTGTTAAATAACAGAAATGTAACCAACAAGCAAACTATATATTAAAATCGGTTGAGTGATGTTGGAGAGGCGTACGCAGGTGCGCCTCCACCATGTAAAGGAGACATTAACACACGAAACTACAAGCTGTTGACACGGTCCAACATAAGGCAGTGACACATCGCACTGCAGCACACAGTGGGTCATCAAATTATGAAGCAGACTAGGAACAAGTGCACAAAATTACATTTATCCTCACCACTATCCTTAATATCTCAACAGACACAAAAATACACAACCTATTGAATCCTCAGTATTTCTCAGCATAGTATAAATATACTGCAGTGCAGGTAACTCATATTGATTACAGGGATACACCACCACTTAGACCCACTAAGCAAATAAATTGAGATAATATTGAATGGAGCGAGTCAATTTGCAGATTGAATTAAGCACGAGGACAAGAGGAGACCAGGCCTCAGATGTTTTTATGCTCTTATAATGATGTAACGACTTCAGTGAAAGATGAGAAGATGCTCAATATGACAGGGACCCTGTCACTGTGCTGATGGTGGGAGGACATAAACCCACACAGCGGAATGTGTGCGCTCTCCTTCTGGTTTGCACACGGTGTGGCTTCACTGTTTTACAAAACCACTTCACAAAACCTTTCAGGAAACACTCTCAACCAACTAAAATGTGGGGTTGAGCATGAACATTGCTTTCACATTATTCACAATAAGCACGTCTAGTTATTCACACTTTAACTGTGAGTCTGCAGAACATGGATAGCAGATGAGTAATCTCTGGTCAAACAGTGATAGACCTGCCGTGTAGTAGAAAAGTGACTTGCATATTGTTACACCTTTTCATTTTAACAAACAACCACAAATATCTAAACCATCAGCACACAAAATGATCGACATTATAGATCCTACAACATGGAGCAGACTCCCCAAAGCATCTCTTTTAATCCTTTCGTGGAACAGTTGGAAGGGAGTAAATATTTAACCAATATGCAAGGACTGAGCAGAACTGCGTGGTGAACTGTGGTCACACCTAGCAAGCGAAGGCCAGAGGCCAGGAAATGAAATGCACCGTGTACAACTGTTAATCAAAAGACAAGGAAGTGTTAAATAAATAAAGAAAAAGAAAATCAGTCCGCACCTGTACACGGACTCCCACACACCACTGTAACAAGGTATCTCAGCTGGACAAACATCCTGTTTGAAGACCACCATCTGCCTTTGGTCAAACAGTAACGAGAGAGCAAACTAATTTAGACCCAGTCTGGCAAATTAAACAAGGCAGGTTGTCCCCTGACAATAAACTAACTCCCTTTTCATTAGCAACAAGTAAAACCTCGTCTGACGAGAAAAAAGATATTTTGGCCTAGGTCTGTTGTTTGTTGCAGGTTCTGCCTACAATTTACCTACCAGTTGTCTGGATGGATGACATGAGCATGTTACTGCAACTCAACCACTGCAGACACAGGCAGGGCGCTGCCAGACATGATTTGCATACAAACTATCTATCTATCTCCATCGTACTAACATGGGGAAACACACATACCATACGCAGACTCACATAGCTAGTGTCATGTTTCACAGTGACTCCATGCACATCAGTCGATATCATGCAGAGCTCAACATATTCATAGTATCAGAAACAGTGTCTCCATTAACATCTGTACCACAGAAGAAGAGAGGAAGCGAAGAAGATATTGTGTTCGAGTGGAGCTGCTCTCATCTGACTAAATTCTCATTGGTCAGACAATTGACAGTATTACCTTTATAACGTGAAAAGCACTACATAGCCTTCGGGAAATAATACATAGCTCATGTGAAAACATCTATTTTCATAACTCAGAACTTGCCTAACAGAGAATGCTCGTAATAACTTGTTGATGTGTTTATTAGGAATGGGCTCACAACTACTGACACAATGTTAAAGTAATTATCAGTGTGGCTGCATTTTTCTAAAAGAGATGACCAAAAAGTTGAGTGTAAGTTTTGTAAAGAGCGGTTTTCATATCACAGCTCAATAACCATCTGGACATTTAAACTAAAATGCTCCTTCAAATTTCAACTTTGTTGTACAGTAAGCATGACTTCAGCCAGCTCAAGATTTGCTTCTGTTGACTACAGCCCTACATTTGAGGGGGCCATACAGGTGACCAGCCAAACAGCCATAATACCAACACTGTTGGTGCTAAGTTTCATCTCAGATATTACTCATGTTAAGTGAAAGGCAAGTGCAGGTGAGGACAAAAAAACATCTGCTTTTACCTGCTGAGGCTTGGAGAACTTGCAACCACAAATATTTTGTCTTCATCTGTGGCCTTTTCCATTTAGTTTTTGTCTTGAATAAGCTGCTGGAATTTCACATAATTTGATGACAAATCTTGTATTTTCAAGAACACACCACAAGTGACCACATACGCTTTACTTCCACAGACACATACCAAGCGTAAGCCGATACTTCAGAATCATTTCCCGCTTCAAAGATGAAAAAAAAAA
>JASGAT010377537.1:0-19455 GCA_030220025.1 Chelon auratus | reverse complement strand
TTTTTTTTTGGTCAGTCTGTCATCAAATTGCCGTAATGACGCTAAAATTGGCTTTAGCAACAATTAGCAGCCGCCTGTGCAGTTTATATACATATGTATATAACAACAGCATTATGTTTAGTATTCACATGAATACTAAACTTAATGCTGTTGAGACGTGGCCTTCTATGGACAAATGTATGCAAGATTAAATACTCAGCTTAAGGTTTAACAAATTTAACTGTGCTAGCTAGCTAAAGCTAAAATATGTATTTAAAATAAAAAAATGCACAAACCCTACAAACAGAAGTTGGCTGCAAACTGACTGACTACAGGGTGACATTGTAGAGTCAACATTCGACATTGTAGGGACAAGCGGCCTCCTCAACCTGTCCGTAGAGCAGGACTATGGTGTCGTGTAGAGGGTGGTGGACATTGTTCATGATGGACCGGAGTTTTGCAAGGTCCTTTCATCTACCACTGACTCCAGCTCTGCCCCTACCACAGAGCCCTCCTTCTGTATCGGCTTGTCCAGCCGTGAGGTGAACCTACTTCTTAGTGCTGCCTCCCCAGCACACCACAGCATAGAAGAGGACACTGGCAACGATAGTCTGGTAGAACATGTCCAACAGCTTCCTGCAGATATTAAATGACCTTAGCCTCCTGAGGAAAGAGAGACGGCTCTGATCTTTTTTTGTAAACTGAGTCTATGTCAGCCAAACTGTCCTGTTTGTGATCCAGATGTAGACCCAGGTACTTATAGGTCCGAACCACCTCTACACACTCCTCGTTGATGGTTACAGGCTGCAGGTGGGGCCTCCAGAAATCCACTACCATCTCCTTGGTTTTAGCTGTATTGATCAGAAGGTGGTTCACCAGATTCTTGTACTCCTGCTCATGTCCATCCCTGATACAACCAACAATTGCAGTGTCTGCATCTGAGAACCTCTACTTATCACACGACTCTGTGTTGTGCTTGAAGTTCTATGACAACGACCGTCATATAACACCTGAAATATGACAAATGATTCTCCGCAGTCAAATTACTGGTAGCAACTGGAGAAAGGCTTAAAACTGAAGCTTGGCTGCTGGTCCAACTGCTAGTTTCACTCACAGTAAAGGTTTCTCTCATCTTCTGCAGGTACATTCGGTCGGAGCGCTCAGTGATCCTCATCAACTTCTGCCTCTCCATCATCTCTTCCAATGCCCTTATTCTCATTGGACAGACGCAGACAAGGAATAAAGTAAGAACCGATCTCTGCCACGTGGCTGCAGCGATGCACTTTAATAACCCTATTCTCACTCGTTTTCTTTTCCTTTTTTGTTTTTTTCTGACATCCCAGGTCTTATGTACTCTGATTGCTGCCTTCCTCCATTTCTTCTTCCTGTCCTCGTTCTGCTGGGTGCTGACGGAGGCGTGGCAGTCGTACATGGCGGTGACGGGTCGCCTCAGAAATCGTATCATACGCAAGCGTTTCCTGTGCCTTGGCTGGGGTGGGCCTTCACTCTGTTATCAGTCGTTTTTTAATTTATCTTTTATTATTGTCCAGCTGGTCTCTCTCTCTCTCTCTCTCTTTCTTGTTCTTTTTCTCTTCCCCTCGTGTTAACATCAGTTTATATTTTCCTCCCAGGTCTCCCTGCTCTCGTTGTGGCAATCTCTGTGGGATTCACCAAGGCAAAGGGATATGGAACACCAAGCTAGTAAGTATTTTCCTTTTTCCTCTTGGTCATTGTATACGTCCTCCTCTTTAACTATTCATGCAGGGATATTACAAATGGCCGCAGGTTTATGTTTGCAGTATAATTAACCTATCTGTTCCTCTGTCTCATCCATCTTTTACCATCCTCATTATTGTCACACTCCTCTTCTTCTTCTCACCTCGTTCCATCCCTCCTCTTTACAACCCTCCACGATTCTCCCCTTTTTCCTCACCTCACACCCCTCCCCCACCATCTTTCTTTCTTTTTTTTCTAATTATATCTCTCAACATCTGTATTTTCCTGCTTTTTTTCCTCCCCTAGCTGCTGGCTGTCTCTGGAAGGAGGTCTTCTCTATGCATTTGTCGGACCCGCCGCGGCTGTAGTCTTGGTATTTCTTCTTTCCTCTCTAGTCTGTGTTTGCTTGCTTTCAAAAGCTCTTCACTAAATCCAAAATAGACAACCCCCCACCCCCGTCGTGTAAGTGTCCCTTCTGAAAAGCAGATGTGTATCCATCAGAGGTTTTCTAAATGTAGTTGTGTTAGTTTCACCATCACTGTCACTACAATACAATTATGTAAGATGCCGTTATATAAATTGTGCAAAAATAGTGCACCATTGTCTCGGTATAAATAAATAAGAGCGATACAAAGTCCACTAACAGCCCACGTCACATACATTCATCCCCTGCCTCTTTCTCTTTTCAACTCCCAATTCATCTTTTTACCTTACCTCTTTTTTCTCTCTCCTGTCTCAGTCCCTTCCTCGCTTATTTCCTTCCCTATATCTCTATTTTCTCCCCGTCCCTTACTTTCCTTGCTCATGTTGTATATGTTGCCTCGTTCCTTTTCCCTTTCCCTTCTCCCTTCTTTCCTAGCCCTCGTTCCCTTACTCGCTTCTTCCCTTTTTTCCTCTTTACTTAATTTTCTACCT
The DNA here is from genome assembly GCA_030220025.1 of Chelon auratus. Lineage (NCBI taxonomy): Eukaryota > Metazoa > Chordata > Actinopteri > Mugiliformes > Mugilidae > Chelon > Chelon auratus. The sequence continues at coordinate 16,845 of JASGAT010377537.1, read as the reverse complement.
TGCCTTCTTTCTTTCCTTCCCCTCGCTGATATTTCCTTTTTCGTTATTTTCCCACCCGCTTCCTTCTTTTTTTTTTTACCCTTCCATTTCTATTCAATATATTGCTTTCTTCCCCCATTTGCTTTGTGATTTTCTTCTCGTTAACCTGCCTCATTCCGCTTCCTCCGTCTCTTCCTCACTCATCCCTTTTTTCTTGCAGCTTTTTTCCATTTTCTCATTAAACAAGTTTTCCTTTTTAATTGTTTTTATTTACGTCTTCTAGACTTCCCAACTTCTTTTTTTTTTGCACTTCTAACTTTGCGTTAGTGTCTGGGCGCTATGCTTTTAAGTAGCTGTTAATAATATTGATATCACAGTGCAATTAATAATAATAATTCATTAAGGCAGCCTGTCTTTTACAACACAGGCTATCAGTAATTACTTAGAAAGAAGCCTTTGATTGGATAGAAAATATTAAAGGAGAACTAACGTTTTTTACAACCTGAACCTTATTTCTGACATAAAATACGATTGTTTACTCACCTATATAACTTTTGTGTAATTTGTAGTCTTTCAGGAGATATTTAGATCTGCGTATATCCATATAGTGGGAGTGAATGGGGCACCGAAACACAGCCTCTAAATAACGCATTATCTGCCGCGAAACTCGTTCATTTCACCAATATTTTGATATCGTACGCTAGTGCTATTCCCCGTTGAGTCCGGAGTTACCTGTTATCATGATGTCTTCTGACCTGGATGATGTCATCTCTGCTCTTGGCGTGTTTACCTGTAATTTCCTACTGCTATGGTTCGTCAACTACCTCAGAATCGGAAATATATTCAGCCATGTTGCCTAAAAACTAGCAGTCTGTAGATTGACCTACAGACCCCTGATGATGATAACAGGTAACTCCAGACTCAATGGGAAATAGCACTAACATACGATAACGAGCTTCGCGGCAGATGACGCATTATTTAGAGGCTCCGTTTCAGCGCCCCAGCCACTCCCACTTTATGGATATACGCTGATCTAAATATCTCCCAAAAGACTAAAAATTACACAAAAGTTATATGTGTGACTAAAAATTTGTATTTTATGCCAGAAATAAGGTCCAGGTTGTAGTTCCCCCTTAACCCTTTAACACCTAAGCCTCAAAATGTCTGCCTGGGCTCTTTTTACTTATTTGGACTATAAAAAGGTCAGAAAATGTTATGTGAGTAAGTGCATTTGCACAGTTTTCCAGAATACCTGCAACTTTTAATATCAGGCAGTATTTTACAATTTACTGCATGTTATAGGAGTGTAATAACCTTCTGGGGAGCGGTGCAAGTGAAATTATCGTAATGACACCAGATTGGCTCTAAAGAGCAATGTCTCAGTGTTGGAATTTTTCCAATAGTGCAAACTGTGATATAGTTATGGTAATCCAGAGTGCACTTGCCCAAACGTGCCACCGGCAACACGTTCGGTTTTAAAGGGTTAAACTCATTATTAGGAAACAGCCACAATTCTGTCCCCTTAAGGAGGCGGTTAAGAATCTGCACTGGAGCAAACATTAGGTGATGGTCTTTTAAATGCTTTGGTAAGTGTCCATTGAATAATATTAATAACAGACTCCCAAGTTGTTAAACAGCCCACTTCCACTAATACTCAGATATACTCCTGGAGAGATTTCATATAGCATCGTAAGTGTTCGACCAACGCACGAATACTGTTTGATTAAGGCAGCCTTATATACACCATAAAAATCATGTAGAGGTTATTTCCTATTTAATTGTCATCTAACTCTCCTCGCATTCAGCCTGAATCAGAGCTAAATCACAGACATACAGTAAATCCTGGCAGAATACACGCTGCACTGACACAGTGTCCTTAATTTGCTAATGAAATCCATTAGTCACAGATTCATCTTTAGCCCAAGCTGGTTCTCTAATGAAGAGCTATCGCTGCTTTCGGTATTCACATTTGGGGCCCAGTTCACTCTGCTACAGCACCACCACAGCGGATTGTACGAGTTATTTTTCTAATGCGACTGTGAATCCGCAAACTAGTAAATTTGTGGAACTTACCACAGTCTGCAGGACAGGTGTCAAACATATGGCCCACGGGCAAAAAGCAGCCCACCAATGGGTCCAATCTGGTCCGCCAGATGAATTTGTAAACAGTTAAAATTACACTGAAGACGTTAACTGCAATTTTTCCAATACAATTAACTGCTATTCCTAGGATTCATGCAGTTTTAGTAAGAGTTGAGGCCATAACACAAAACTGAGAGCTAGAACTAAACAGAAATTCCACTTTTTCTTAAGAAATGTCTGATTGTTCATTAAATGTCAAGCAAGGGCAACATTTGGAGTTATTTATAGGTTAATACACTATCCGGTCTCAAACTAAAATGAGTTTGACACACCTGGTCTACAGCAATCCATCGTTTCAAGTATTTTATTTTATTTATTTATTTATTTTACACCTCGTGCTTTATTTGGTGCCAGTCACTAACATTTAAAATGCAGTGCAGAGCTTACCGTAAGTACAGTGACTCATTGATGTGCATGCCGCTGTCATCTTAGCGTCGGGGTGAACATCATCATCATCATCGTCGTCACCGGTTCGCCGTCCGTCCACATCATCACCAGAGTAGTGCTGCATGTTCAGAAGAAAACAAACTTGATTTTGCTTCTCTTTAATCTTGTCCCTCTTCTCTCTTTGACAGGTTAACATGGTTATTGGGATTCTCGTTTTTAACAAACTGGTGTCCAAAGACGGCATTACTGATATGAAACTAAAGGAGAGGGCGGGGTATGCCTTATACCACACATCCATTTTACACAGCGACTTCTAACCAGCTGATGGCTCAGACAGGGGCTGAGGCTACTGTAATGATTGGCTCCTGGCCTGAAATTACACCAGGCCATCATTCGACGTATTGGCAAATTGGTTTAAGATGACTCTAAATTTGAACTATTATTCTGAAACAAGACACCAAAAGGAAATGAATGTTCAATCGTAGCCTGTTCTATTTTTACAATCACTGCTTCTGACTTTGAACTAAATGTGGGTCAGAAAATTGGTGCAAAGAACAAAAAGAAAAAACACACATTAAAGGCCATCTGGTTATTGGTCCTGCACAGACTGAGCAAGACGATGACTCATCTCATTGCTTCCTTTTAAGTTTCAAAAGTGTTGCATTTTCCTCCAGCTGCTCTTCGTTTGCAGGTGTTGCTCTCGATGTAAAATTCTGTAAATCCATCCATGTCCTTTTTTTCTCCTGTTTGGTTGATTCTAGTAAAGGGAAGCAAGGCTTTAAACACCATTAAAAAAACAGAATTACTTCACTAGTCTAGCCATGGCTTCTCTTGGTTATGATAGCATTGATTCATCCAAGTGAATGCTGATATATTTTAAGCTTGTTGGATTGTCATTGACTATTTTCATCAATTACTTTTGAGAGCACAACCATCATAACCAATAAAACCCATGTCCAGAGTTACAGAAATAAAAAAGTAGATGTAGAGTTAACTCGATTTTAGCTGTATAGAATGCAGATGATATTTAAATTATCTTTAAGAAACACTCCAGCATTTTGATAAACATTATTTGGTATTGTTGCAGAAAATACCGGGCGCTTGGGGGAAGTATACCTTCTAGTATACCTCCCCTCGGTTTTTTCTCTTACATGTCAGAACTCTCTGCATTGACTGATTCTGCCTACTACGTATTAGTTAAGGTTTGACACATATGTTTCTGGCACCATTTGATTTGTGTCTAATAATACAACACCCAGTGTTTTGCAGTTAAGCATGACCGCCCTCTCAAAAGTAGAGTTAAAAAGTAGGGTCGGATTATTGCGGGACGTCTTTGACATTCTATAAATTAACTTCAACTACAAACTTTAATAAAGGGTTCCCTCCTTGAGAAATACCCAGAATAAGACCAAGATCTTTACAGCTTTGAATTACTTGCACAGGGCTAGCAATTTAGCAGGGTTTATTTCTATCTATATATCTAACTATCATTAGGTTTAGTGCATTTAACAACAGTTGGACTCTTGGACTCTGGGAAAACTCTTGGATTTAAGTGATTATCTTTCTTGCTAACAGGATTTAATGAGTTAATGTGGCATTTTGGATTTGCTAGAAGGTGCAGATTCTGATGCTTTGCTTTCAAAAATTGGATCGGTCCTCTCAACGGCTCATTAGCTTTTTCACTAACAAGCGATCACGCCTTAATTTAGGGAAATAAGGGCTGAGAAAGATCGAAGGGTGTGAGATGAAAAGTGATCGAGGGATGGGATGAAAAGGGTAGAAGGGGATGGGATGAAAAGTGGTCGAGGGATGAGATGAAAATGGGTTGAGGGGATGGGATGAAAAGGTCAGAGGGGATGGGACAAAAATGGATGAAATGGGGTCGAGGGTACGGGATGAAAAGAGTAGGATGGGATGGGATGAAAAGGGTTGAGGGATGGGATGAAAAGGGATGAAATGGGGACAAGGGGATCGGATGAAAAGAGGGTTAGGACACACTTTTATCAGTAAGCGTGGGAAATACAATCGTCTATTACCCGAATTAAAGCTATAATAACTTTGTTAAGTAAACAAACATGATTTACAGTTTGCTGGAGTGTTTCTTTATTATAACTACAACAGCTACAACAACCCAGAAAACATGCTTTGCACATGGCACATGTCATGATATATTGATATAGTTTTTTTAAACCAATATGCATATTCAAAGAGTACATAGGATTTGCAGCATTTGTCACTTGGTGTAGGTATGGCTGCCAAAAATCCATTTATCACACAAGCCCTCTGCTCCCCTTTACCCTGCAGGCTGTTCTGTCTCCATCGGCATTGTTGGTGCATTCAAATGTTATTTTCTTTCTCTCTCTGAAAAGATGTTTGCTTTCTTCAATGATCTCTCTGTTCAACTGTACCTGTTTTTGCTGTCTGAAATGTCATGTTTGAGTTTGCACAGAATCCCCTCTCTCTCACTCAGGGCTCTCCAATCAGGAACACATCAGTCTCTGAAGCCCCCTCCCATGTCATCAGTGATTGGGTAAAAAAATACCTGCCCATCCCACCCTCTTCTTAATGTATGGCTACCAGCCCTACCCATCGCCAAACCTGCCGAATCCTCTAGCAAGCCCCTTCCGATTGGCTTACTCTTACTTCCTGCCTATTCCCTTTACTATTTCACTATCTATCAATTTATGCTTCCTCCTGTTAGCTGGCTAGAAAATAACACAGTACTGCCTCCGATTATGCCAATTTCTGGAATGCTTTTAGAGAACCCATCACTTTTCAGTAACACATTCTAGTTGCAGCACAGTAATATTAATATTTTTTTTTATTATTAACTTTAAACGGTATGCATGTGTGCCAGTGTGGTAGTCATGACTGCATCTTTGCTTTTTGTATTCTGCAAGTGTTTAACTCTTAAAGAAGAACCGGTGAGATTGCAGGTTAAATTTGTCAACATTTCCTCTTCTGAATATGAATGTAAGAAAAACAATATATCATTTTATAATATATTTTTTTTAGGTTTTAGGGTTTTAGGTTCACTTGCTAGGTGTAATGGAGCTTTTAACCATGTATTTCTATGACAAGTGGCACTAATTGGAAAGAAACCATCACAAAGATGATCCTGGTTTTTGAATGTGAATGTACTCATTGATCGTTCTCTGGCTGGGCTGTAAAAACATTGATATACAGTATATTCAGTTCAACTGGCAATTTAAAAGTGACACACAAACAACAATCCCAATATTTATATATCGAAGACATCTAAATGCCACATACCAAGACGTCACACCCTTCATTCCTATAAAACTTGCTCACTGAGCCAGACTTCTTCACTAAGCCAAGAAGTCCCATTAGACTACTTAACATGTTTACATGTTAGGCCCATACAGCATGTTCACTAGAGTCTTTTTAAAGCCGATCCAGTTTAGTGTGCATCCTAGACTCCACCAGCTGACTTAAGTTCCTGTTAAATAATTATATAAGAATGAGATTTAAAAAAGAAAAATGTTACTGTTCCAGTTTATTAGGTCAAAATTTGAGCTATTGTCATTGAACGCTGCCCTATACGACAGAACGACCTCCCAGTCCAGGAATGTTCCTCGGGGCTTGCCTCTCAAACCGACTTCTGCAACCATTCACCATTTGGTCTGGTATTCACAAACAGCCTATATGGGCTGTTCTTGCCCGGCCGCCTAAAGCGTGACTCCATTATCCAGGTGGTCCCCACTAAGTAAGCAGACCATCAGCATTAGCTCACAGATGTAGTCATTTGTAGACCAGACTAAAAGGTCAAACAGTACATATAAAATCTCCCATCCGAGCGAGGAAGCCAAGAAAATAAAAACTGATGAGCTTCTTGGTGATGGGAGACGTGTCCCTTGTACCACATGGTGTGAAGGGGTATTTTATTTTATCCCAAACCACCTGCTTCTGAACTTAACCAGTAATTTTAGTCACCTGAAGTACTAGTGTTGGGTTCGTTAACCATGTTTCAGTTGCTTGGCTGAAAATAGTAAAATAGTTTGGATTTATAACATCTCTGCACACCAAACCTCTGAATGTGGTTTTTCGTTTCACTACCTCGCCTTCCTGCAAGTTTATTTGATGTTAGTTAATGTTAATCCACCTTTCCTCATTTATGTACGAGGATGTGTTGAGTCAGTGTCAGGCCTGAGAAGTATCAAGGAGGACATTCACATCAGGCAGACCTTCAGCGACGGTGACAGGGCTAACCATTGCCCTTCTACGTGCTATGACATGGCCGTATTTAGATTATTATGTCACGTGTTGATATTAAAGGTTTGCACTGGAGTGAGCATTTATGGCCGCAGTGACCTCTAATCCATCAGTTTGACTTGAATCACCTTTCAACTCTTGAAAACTTTACTCTATATCCATCCTATAACCTGTCATATCAGAAAAACAATAGTAGTTGTAATTTTATTAAAAAGCTGAATGTGATCTCCTGCAGTCATGTATGTACTGTAAAATCTCTTGGTGGAAGCAGGACTCATGACCATCATAGGCAAGAAAAAATGGGGGAGATGCTTGTTTGCATTGTAACATACACCGATCAGCCACAACATTATGACCACTGACAGGAAAAGTGAATATTCACCATCTTGTGACATTCCAGTGTTCTGCTGGGAAACTTTTGGACCTGACATTCATTCGTGTAGATGTTACTTAGACATGTAGCACCCACCTAGACCAGACCAGGCACCCCCACCCCATAGCAGTGACACTCCTTGAAGGCCTCCCCACTAACAACATTCTGTTGCCGGACACCACAGGACACCCTCAGAAGGTCCATGTCCATTCTCTGATGAGTCACAACTGTTTTAAAGGCGCAAGGTAGACCTACACAATATTAGGAAGGTGGTTTTAATGTTGTGGCTGATCAGTGTATGTTAATCATGGTTTTTTAAACTCTTATCAAAGATTTTTGGTGCCTTAACCCAACAAAAAGTAAAGATCCGACACTGGACACTTCCAGAAACAATGGTCTTACAGCACCAACGATCACTTTGACTTACAGCACCAACCATCGTCTTTACACTACCTTGCCTGGCTCCAAATTTGTTAACGGTCATACTCGTCGTATCTCCGAACTGTCATTTACTGTACGCCGCTTTTAGAGTCGCTGACAGACGGCCATTGATGTATTCTATGTGTGTTGAATGTGTGTCCCAATTTTTGGGACGGAGCAGCGCAACAGAGATAGTACCATCACAACAAGCTTAGTCTCTGCCTTGGCAAAAGCTTTGAAACGATTACTCACATCTGGCATGATGGTGTCGAAAACAGACCCGACTGACATCAATGGTACAACAGCGGAACTGACAACAGTGACGGGTGTTGTCACACAGGTCTAACGGATCATACAATCTCAAGCATATTACGCGGCTATTCCAACACGGCATCGTTTCTGAGCTGCTTTGCTTGCCTCTTCATGAATTTCCACATTTGGAGAATCGTCTGCTCGTTGGGTAAATTGTCCCCCTGGTGCCAGCGGGATTTTAAGACCTTTATAAACTAGCTTTAAAAGGAAGGAGTCGTTTCACTGGGAGTTAGCAGGGGTCATGGCATATGACAAGCGCTTGGTGGCTTGACCTCCGGCCATTGGGTCCTGTCAGTAAACACACATGGGGGCCATCACCCCATGTGTGTTTACTTCCTGCAAGAATGCTGTAGATACGTCATCAGTGCAAAAGGCAGTGGCCAGTATGTGAACTCATAAATACCCACACCAGTGCAAATTAGAAGGTTATAATAGGACTGTTTTTTTCCTGCTTTGAAACAAACAACTTAAAGGGGAAATACCGTTTTTTACAACCTGAACCTTATTTACTTACTTTGGACGTTTACTCACCTATATAACTTAGGTGTTATTTGAAGTCCTTCGGGAGATATTTAGGTCCAGCGGAGCGCCGCGTATATCCATATAGTGGGAGTGACTGGGGCACCGAAACGCAGCGTCTAAATAACGCATTGTCTGCCACGAAAGTCGTTAATTTCACCAATATTTTATTATGATACGTTAGTGCTATTCCCTGTTGACTCCAGAGTTAGCTGTTATCATCATCCGGGGTCTGTAGATTGACCTACTAACCTCTGACCTGAATGATGTCATCTCTGAGTACTGCAAGCACCCGTGATGGTCATCTTGTTTACCTGTAATTTATATGAATAGTAATCAATCTACTATATGGATATACGCGGCGCTCCGCTGGATCTAAATATCTCCTTTATCTGTGTTTTGAACAACAAAGGAAAAGACTTTACTCTATACTATCCACCAGGCAGGTTGGCTCAGAGTCCATTCTCACCGCTGCGTTTCATTTCTCTCAAAAATTAAAAGCTAATTCTGTGAGAAAATTGAAACAGACAAGGTAGGCCAAATAAAACCAGCGCTGGATTCAATCATCAAGAAGCCTGTGTATGTACAAGCTGCCATAGTGGGTTTCAGGTGTTAAGTGTCTTATCTGTTTACCTTAGCCCAGCGTTCCATTTGATATCTTTCAAAGTTTATTGGTGAAAGTTTATTTTAACCTGAAGGAGACCTTTTCAGTGTGATGTTTGTCCATTTTGGATATCTATCCATTAACTTAGCTTGATGCATCTTGCAACCCCTCAACCCCCACCCACCCCCTTCCCACCTTTTGCCTCTTGATCCTTAAGTCCGGGAAAATGGTGTATTTCAAAACGTGTTGATTGCTTTTTAATATCACTGCCCGCAGCAGTACATTTAGCAGCTGTATTGCCCTTTTACTTGAAATTGAATTTCTTCCATTATGTGATTTTTAATCCGGTTGTCCAGAGGCTACAAAAATCGATTCCCTCAGCTCCTCAGCTCTAATTGTTGTTTAGCAGGAGGCCCGTACGGTAACAGATTAGTTTGTTATTACTTGTCAATATCTCTGGCATTGTCGTCGGTCTTTGTCTTGCAGCAGTGGTGGAGAGATATATAGAATTGCAAATGGTGTGTGTGTGGAGGTTTGGGGAATTTAAACTGATTTAGTTTAGCAAGAAATCACCTGGTGCTTTTTGGATTAAGTATATACCTATAGAAAAATATGCAAACAGTCAATACTGTATCCTTTAGTGGTTTGATAATCATCATTAGACGCATTTTAGTCTGTTTTTTGTTGGTTTGTTTTTTTATTTCTCTGGCACAGACAATGCGGCATCCCACTGTGATATTTCTAGGAGCTATAATGGAATTTGAAAACAGAAAATGCTTCACCGATCTAGAAAATCAATAGTAAACACTGGGCTTTGTTGTCAGGCTCCCTATATACACACACACATACATTTCTTTGCTTGAGACTGCCTCTCAGAATGCATAAAGGCTGAATCAAGATAAACACTCTGGGAGTTATAGTGCCTTCACTTCAATTTCAGCAGTTACAAAGTGCGGAGCCCACTAGTGCCATCCTCTTGAAGATCCATCTCTGGAAGTTTTCTTTTAATAAAATTGGCCCTCAACAATATTTAACCCTGTGTGTCAGCTACTTTGGTTAAGGAGAAGATGCTTGTTATGCATGCAAACTATAGACTGTATAAAGATGGACAGCGGTACAGCTCCTCAACAGTGAAGCCAAAGCAAGTAGAGCTCCCCTGGTGGCTGGCTGCAGTATAGGTCTTAAGCTCCGCCTCCTCCATGTTAGTGGGTGGGACTTGGGTCAAACTAAAGATGGCGGTGCCCATATCCCTGGGAAAATAGCGTCAGTTTGACCAATGCAAGGAAGTGGCGACACATTGTCTATATTTATACAGTCTGTGATGCAAATCAGGATATTAAAAAATACAGCAATCAAATCATTGTGCCATAGTTGCCAGAACTCAAAATGTAGCCAGAATCAAGTGCGCCCTCTCTCCAGCACTGCAAAAAATATTTTAGTAGCATTTAAGCTTTCATTCAGTTTTAAAAGTTCTCAAAGCTGAATATTCAGTCATTGTATTTCTTAAAAACACACTTTAATCTGATCTAAAATAAGTGAACTGCAATTAAATGGGACGTAACCAAAAATAAGAGAAGCGCCAGTCATAGTTGTACCAGGCAGGATCTATATTTTCTATTTCTATCTAGTATTTCGACTATTTGTTCTATTAGTCATGATAACAGCATATTTGTAATTGCTGACGTCTTGTGGAAGCTCTATAAAAGGTAGACGGGGTAGATAGAGAATTCAGATTTTGATCCAAAACCACATCAGTCAAACCTGATCTGGAATAGAACGCCTGGCCGTTTCTTTGTTGCGCATGTTTTGGGTGACATTGGCCCATCGTGATATCTCAGCAATTACTTTGGTAAATGCGTTATTGTCTCGATGAATAGAGTTCCAAACCGGCTTTTACCTTGGAACAAATGTTCTCACATCGAGCAACTCTTAGTCACTCTCGGTGCCTGAGTGGAAACATGTGAAAAGATCAGGTCTTTTACTTTAAGGACCTTGGGTTTAGTATCAACTCTTCAGTTTTATTTTGGACAGATTGGCCATCTCACAGAGAGAGCACAGACAGTTTACTAAAGACTTAATTGCTAGTGATATAGTAACTCTTGTCATAAACTGAATGCATGTATTTTATCACTAACACTTTAATCACGACTAGTTGTGAATGCTGACTTAAATGGCACATATTGAAGCCCCACATGTGTATGTGAATTTGTGAATTTGAGTGCAGCTTTTTGAAATGTGCGTGTAAACCTGTGTAATTAGAGCTTGGCATTGAATATAGATTAACCGGTGGTGACGCTCAACCAGCACGTACATCATCATCAAAGCAGATAAGATAAGTTGCAGTTCCTTCAAGCTGTCAAACCAGTCATGTGTCAGGAGAATCAGACACCATTTGTTGTAGGAAATACTTCACCATCACTAAATATCGTCCTCACTCCCCCTGTCCCCCCCAAGTCACACACAGGTGAACCCCAAAATGAACGCACACCGAGCTCCTAGCCGGACCATAGCCCTGAGAGAGAGATTGTGCGAGAACACTGTGACTCTGTGTACGGATGACTGTTTTGTATGCGCTCATGTGAGCACATGCATCGGCGTGAGTCTGTGTGTAGGTGCATTTGTATCTGTTTGTGAATGTTACAGCGTGTTAATTTGACTTTGCAGTCAGATGACAGTGCCACTGTACAATATGACGCTCAAATGTGCCAAGTGCGGAGTTATCTCTTCGGCTGACGTTTCCACCACAGCTACCAGTAACGCCATGTTAGTCCCGCTAATTATTTTTCCTTAACTCTTCTTCTTACCTCTGTTCTCTCCTCTACTGTTCCTCTCCCTCACTTGATTGGTTCTCTGTCCTTTATCCCACTGTCATATTTTCTTCTCATTGATGCCCTGGCAGGGAGCATTTTACTCTCTAGTCTTAAAAGACTCTGCAAGCTTTTGAGAAAAAACAAAACAAAAAAACAACTGTATCTGTGTAAATAATTTTGCATATGTCCTTGAGTGAGTGAATGAGAGTGGGTGTGTGGCTGTGTCTGTGTCTTAGGATACAAAGCATAGACTGTATAAAGATGGACGGCAGAACTGCTCCTCAAAAGTGAAATCAAAGCAAGTAGAGCTCCCCCTGGTGGCTGGCTGCAGTATAGCTCATAAGCTCCGCCCCCTCCATGTTAGTGGCTGGGATTTGGGCCGAACTAAAACACTAAAATACATGTCAATTTTTTTTTTTTCAAGGATGGTTTCTGTCATTTTAGGTAGTTAATATGCTGATGCATGCTCAAGGGTAAGTTTTGTTTTAGTTAGGTATTTGACGCTACAGAAACAGGATGTGACATAACGGCGACTACACCATGAGTACAGTGAATAATCCAACATTTCTTTGCAACTGGTGGAGGTAGAGCAGAGCGTAGTATTAATTAAATAAAAACATGAAAAATTAGTCTGGTGGAAGTGTAGTCAGGTCATCGATATCGCGGCTCCACGTGGCTCCATTCTGATCAGACTCTGGCTCCAAAGTCGTAAGACGCCGTCGCCTGTATCGCCGGGAAAATAGCATCAGTTTGGCCAGTGCAAGGACGTGGGGACATGTTGTCCATATTTATATACAGTCTATGATACAAAGAGTCACAGAAAGGGTTAGAACACATATGATGTATGCAGTAAGGACTAGAGGAATATAGAAAAGTGTTTAAAAGTAAAAAAGGCAATTGAACTTGTAGAGTTTCTTGAAGACGTTTCGCCACTCATCCAACTCAATGATTTTCTGATGTGTAACACCCACATATGTATGTGCCTATTTAAACGCCAACTCCCCACCAGTTCCTTTAGAACTGAAGAAGCCACTTTGATAAGTGACAAAACGTCTTAAAAAAACTCTAGGAGTCCAGCTGCCGTTCTTTAGCGCTACTGAGTATACCATGACCTGAGGACTTCACAGACCAGAGGAATACACAGTTACTGTGTCGGCTTTAGTGTGCTTAGCCGTGATCTGTGGGTACCTGGCTTTAATTACCATTGTATTCAATCCGGGCCATCGTTTTCTACTTCTAGCTGCTGCAGTACTGTGTTAATCTCACACATAATCTCATTAGAGCTGTAGAAGTTAGTTCTTTATTTATCTACTTGTTTTGCTGCATGCATATAAAAAATACACTGAATAGCTCAGTTAGTAGTCGGACCATCTTCAGAGTCCTTCGTTTAGATTTCAACCACACAACTGTAAAGTTTTCCTGCTGCATCTTGCAAGGTCGGGATGCTATCATGTTGACAACATCAACATCTGTCCAACAGACGGAAGCACCTCGCGAATGAAGTACAATACGAAACCTAATCAACCACTATCTAGCACTGTGGTACACAGTATATTCACAACAGGGTTTGGCACTGTGACGGTACTTTTAAAAAGTATGGGCAGACTTACTGGTTCAAGGGGTTTTCTTTGTATTTTTAACGTCGATAAAAAAGAAAATAGATGCTGTCTTTATCTGCAACCAAGTAAGTGATTAAAAATACACATAGTGATTTATTTCCGCTTTTGCTTTGATAACAGCTTAGCAAACTTTGTTGACTCATTCTTCAGGTGACTCCTGGATACATTCCAACAGTCTAGAAGGAGTTCTTATATATGTTTGTTGTTCTGCTTTTCATTTACTCATCTCAGGTGGGGTTAGGCCGGGTTATCTGATGCAACTTCGTATTACTTTGCTTCTAGGCCAAACATTTCCGACTTAGTGATTTCCCAGTTAACCTTCTCCGAGTCTCACAAAGACACAAAAGATGGGAATTAAAATCTTGCATGTGGACGCATCCGTCCCTCAAGATAAAGTGCAGATTTCCACTGGCCTAATGTCCAGTGCTTGTGTTTATTTTGGAGTTTTCTGCTACTTGAACCCTAGGAACCATTGATCAGTTGGTCTTCAGATACTGCAAAGCTGTGATCAAGGCAAGTAAAGCCTTCTATAAAGCCTACAATTAATATCATATATGTTTTCTTTACACTTTTGTCTGACTAGATAATTCCATTTATGTAGCATTTTTTACAGTGTAAAATACAAAAAAATAAGAAAAACCCTTGAAGAAACAGAAACATCATACGTATCTTGATTCTATTGCAGTTACTCTTATTCATATACATTATATGTATATGTGTTACCAGTACTGACTGACTGACTGAATATGTACAGTGTGCAAAATGTGCTTCTCTCGTTGCCAGCGTCAGCCTGTCTTGACTCTTAACTCTGGATGTCTATTATATTTTTTTTATTGTGTATCTGTATCTTTATATTCTGGGTAGACCTACTGTATAACATGCAACAGTTTCTAAAAAAATCAACTAATACAGTTTCTTTGAGTCCCTTCGTAGCTCCAACAGAACTGAAAAAGCTTATATTATCTCATATAAATACTGATTGCACCACCTATTCCTGGATATTATCCCTAAATACTTCCTGTGCTGACTACAGACTCACTTTCTAGATTTAATGGGTAAATCCTAATACATTAGGCAACGTTTTAAATGGTTTAATATAGTTCCTTCTGGTTCTATACGGTGCAAGTTCCTTTCGTAGGTGCCAAGCTCGTCCTGTCTTGATTTCATCACTATTCTTCCCAACAACCTCTGAAAACCCAAATAGTGTAGGCCCAATGATAGCCCAATACCAGAGGTGGAAAGTACTACTTTCAATTAAGTTCTGCAGAATTTCTTTTTTTCTTACACTTTATTCTTTTATATTCTGGAGGTAAATACGTATGATTCATATTTAACTCAGCAGAATAGCTAATTAAATGCACACTAGATAAAAGTGCTTTAGAAAATGCGATGCATTGAACAAAACAGCATCGCAACAGACTATATTATAAAATGTAAGTGATTTCCTTCAAAGGTTTTTGATTAAAAATAGATTCATGAAACTCTCTTTGTCCTGTTGATGAGAAAATTGTCTTTACAGCTTGATAGACAGCAGTGAATTGCTGCATTAAATCCTTACAGTGATTGTGTCATCGTGGCTTAATAAGCAGCGTGTTGCAGGAGGCGGGCCCACGTGCTTCAGACATTAGTCATAATTACTGGATGATGATGATGTAGAGACAGTTCAAGGCAGAAAATTGTGTTTCCTGGCACTTCTGGCTCTAATCTAATATGAAGCGCCGCGTCTCCGTTTTATTTGTTTCTTTTTCAGTCCCGGCAGTAAACAGAAGAACAAACAAAAGGATTAAACACGTTTGATTTGATTTATGAGTAGTGTTGTAAGTCCTTTTTTCAAGTGGAGATTTTTTTTTTTTCCCCACACAAACGTGTTAATTGTTCTCACTCAGCAACTAATTCGTTTTTACTTTGCTGGCTTGTTTTTTCATCGCTGGTGTTTTTAAGCTTTCGTCAGTGATCTGCAACAATCATAAACACTGGAAGCTTTCTAGCAGCGCTGTGGCCGTAAGCCGTCTCTTTCTGCTTGTTTTGTTGACCTCAGTTTTACACTGTAAAAAGAGAAGAACAGCAACGTTAAATCAGCTGGAGAAAAAACTGCGTACGATGTTTTACTTCTTGCGTACTTTTCCCACCTCTGGTATATTCTGTGAATAAAACCCTTAAAATGTGTTTAGCAAGAGGATTTGATTGAAATATAACTGCAGGATCCTTAACACCCACATTAGAACGAATGGAATGAATGAGTAAAAAGAAAGGAGAGTGGGGGCACAAATGGCTGGAATGACAGACTCTCTCTTTCTTTCTCGCTGTCTGACTTCCTCTGCTCTACCTCTCCTGTTTGTCTTTGCATTCTGTTTCAGCCTCATTACACTTTGTTTTTTTTTTCCTCACTGCTCACCCTCGCTCCCTCCCTCTCTTTCCTGTGGCGCTAGATCCTCTATGGTTTGACTGAACCATCTTTAAACATACATGCATGTAATATATGTGAACTACAAACATATATATCTGCAGATAATGGATGTATGTTTTTTCTGTCCGTGATAGTAACATAGTTATTCGTTGTGACGTTTACGTTACTTATGCATGGTAAGATTTGAAGGTTGCTAACACTACGCTAACAGGGTTAATGATGGGCATTAAGAGGGCTGATTTTAAGCTACAAATGAAAAGTAATGTAGTTTTTGTGTAGACGAATGCCTTAGATGTCAAAACATCTAATAACCCTAGCTAATGAAAGAATTATGTCTTACAGCATAGTCGTACTCCTGCCCTCTGTGTTATGTTGAAGGTTTTTTTGGTGCTCTCCTTTGACTGTGGTTCCCCTCCCGTCCCGCAGGGCGTCACTGTGGAGCTCCTGTGTGGTTTTGCCACTTCTGGCCCTCACATGGATGTCAGCTGTCCTGGCCATCACCGACCGGCGTTCTGCACTTTTCCAGATCCTTTTTGCTGTATTTGATTCACTGGAAGGCTTTGTCATAGTCATGGTCCACTGCATCCTACGCAGAGAGGTACTTCATGTCAACCCTTAACGATTTACCTCCTCTAGGATCTGTTCAAGGCTGTAAATGCTGTGTAGCCGTTCCCAATGAGATTCTTGGTATCACGATGTGGAATTCAGTTTAAAAGAACTTGTCAGAGACCTGAATCAAATTTTTACCCACAGTGTAAGAAGTAGTCATGTCAGTTGCTTGGTATGTTAAATACTTTGGTCCCCAGCAATATATCTTGACAACTGCTGGACAAAGTGTCATAACTTAAAGGATTACCTTATCTTATCTTGAATGATGAGAATAATTGTAGACCGAAGGTGTGAGGGTCCAATCTGGCCTGCAGGATGAATTTCCAAAGTGCAAAAATAAGAGGATGTTAACTGCAACCCATTGTCAACGTTGACCATTGGTTAGCCCTGCGATAGACTGGTGACCTGTCCAGGGTGTACCCCACCTCTCG
>JASGAT010377536.1:0-33616 GCA_030220025.1 Chelon auratus | reverse complement strand
TAACCAGCAAACTGAAGCAACAGTCTTGAAGGAGGTTTCTTCTTTCATCGTGTGCAGAAGTGTGGTGTTAAGTTTGATATTAATATAACAGGAGGCATCTTGAATTGAACACACTTGATTGAGTGTGCAGTATAATTAAAGTCTGTAACATTTTGTGCTCGCTCTCTGACAACATGATAACTATCTTAGTGGTAAGGAGACATACAGGTCTGACAATGGGCGTATTTAAAAAAAAAAAACATTGTCTGCTGATGTCTTGGAAGAAATTTAGAGGAACACAGTGTGCCTTCTTGTATAAGCTAGTAATGCACACTGATTTTTTTTTTTATTCAGAAATAAATATAGTCAGTGCAAAAGTCCAGTTTAAACCACAGTGGAACATGTTGCACCATGTATGTCCATTTAGCTGTTTCCGCCTCTGTTCTTAAAAGCCTGCATACTGTCATAGTCTGTGTTATATGTCATTTCCTACTGAGCACCAAAAAAAGCAATCAGTGCAAAAGGCCAATGGGCCGGGTGCATCTTTTTATTGCACAGCAGCTAGCTACACATCTCAGCAGAGATGTAATAGTTCAAACCAGAAAGGAGGAGCCTGTGTGAAGAGATGCACATAATGCTCTGCGCCGTGGAATGATTTTCTTTAACAAAAGCCAAATGTGAGCAGATAAAGCCACTGAGACCACCAACAGCGTGTAGCCACAAACTGCACTGGGTGCAAAATGACCGGTTGGAGATCTTTAAAGTGCATGTTTGAAGAGAAAGTGAAACACAACAGTGTGCAAACTCATAAAGCCGTCTCTAACTGTAGTTTAATTTGTCTGCTCTCCCATGTCGATGCAGCTCTGCAGATTAAAAGTCCTTCAGTAGAGCAGCAGGAGGACTGGTAATGAAAAGAAAACGGGGGGAAGCGAACAATTCAGACTTCATAAATGAGCAAGAACCTGGCTCTGCAGCCTCCTACCATCTATGAAGCTCTGCTGTGATGAGAAGCGTTTAGCTCTATACTTATTGTAACCACTGTGTGTTAATACAAATGCAACTGCGGCCAAATTTTCATTTTTTCCTTTTCATAGTAAATGCCATTTTTTTTTTTTTTTATTTAAAAAAGACTTCATATATGTTGTATATGTATATACTATACATAATCTACTGAAGATAGAATCCCTCAGAATCTGGGGGCAGGAGCCTATCGAAGCTGTCTTAGCCCAAAACGTACAGCTCAGCCTGGGCAGGTTGCTAACAAATAAAAACAAAACAAAACAAAAAAAAACATTCACACGGACATCACCAATTAATCTAACATGCAGGCCTTTGGACTGGGGGAGGAAGCCAGAGAACGTGGAGAAAACCAAAGTCTGAAAAACCAACCTAGATTTCAATATAGGCTGTATTTCAACTGATACAGAGAAAAAATAAATAACATCACACAACTGGGTAGTCCTCCAACCAATCAATCAGAGATTGATTGTGTAGTAAACAAATTCAAGTCCATGCTGCTAAAATGACTTGTGTGCTGTTGCTCTTCTGTCCCTCACCGCTTGAAGCCTGACCAAATGATCTGATAGGCCCGGCAGAGCCTTGCAGGAGGATCATTAGTTCCCAACAGAGAGACTCCAAACCAACTTTCTGCCACAAAAAATCTGTGGGCGTGGAAATTTTGTTTGGCCTCCAGGCTAGCTAACCACTGCATTTCCCGCATCTCCCAACATATTCATAATTAACTTGCTGCAACAGGGCTCTTTCTTCCTTGTTAACACTGAGGATTCATAACTTCTGTAAAATGTAAAAAGTGCATCATTAAACTGCAAATCTGTATAATTTAGTGAATAGAGATATTTATTCTACTTTTTAAAGTCTTGGACAAAATGTATTTAAGAGTCGGTAACGTCTAGTGTATTTATCAGTACTGCATGACTTACACCGTCACTCATCAAACTGGTTGTTGATTTGTATTCTGTTGCTGACTGACTGATGAGCATTAATGAGCAGTGTGCCTTTGAACACTTCAAAAAATTAAAACAATTTCACATAAATGCTGCATTTTAAACCAAATTTAGAAGAGCCACCTGTGGGTTGGTTTGAACTGGCACATCTGGGCTCAAACTGCATCAGACATCAGATTTGTCCTCCTCATTTCACACCGTTTGAACATTAAATATTCTGTGATTTAAAGTCAGTCTGCGCTGGGCTGAAACAGAGATGTTTGGAGTCTGGTTGGGCGGAAACATTCGGGAGTTTTTGGCAGCATGCTGAAAATGATTTAATCATCTTGTGAAAACACAAAAATTCTTCGTAAAATGTCTACAAATAACTCATTCCCTTGCCGAGTGTCAGTGTGTTTTCATTTCTTTCATCACATAACTTTTACAAGAAAGGACCTGGAGGCGAACTGCACTGATTTGACAACTAGAAAAAAAGTGGTCCTTTAGGACGAGAGTGACACATCGATTCATCCTCACTACTTTAATTTGAGTATTTCTCACACACAGTTCCCATTATCCCTCTTTTGGGAGCGGATATTGTCCCAAGCAATCACTGTCAGGGACGGATCTGTGTAATTTGCAAACCTATTGATCCACTTCCACCGCTGAAAATATCTACTGAGGCTTTTCCACTGTTCAGCGGCTCTCTCCATAGATCAACACTATTTGTTTCATTTCTCCAGCCGTTGATGGGTCAATACTCGGACCTTCAGGCTGCGACCCACTTCTGCCTCCGATCCCCCTCTAGGCAAACAAGTATTAATGGCACCAGGTGAGGGGATAATGAGGCACCCAGACATAGACTCTGTGAGGTCAGGGAGCAGTGGAGACGCACAGAGCTCTCATTGTCACGCCGTAATGAGAGACAGACTTGGAGGTGGAGTGAACCGGCATCCTGGAC
The DNA here is from genome assembly GCA_030220025.1 of Chelon auratus. NCBI lineage: Eukaryota > Metazoa > Chordata > Actinopteri > Mugiliformes > Mugilidae > Chelon > Chelon auratus. Next base: position 30,733 of record JASGAT010377536.1, on the reverse strand, counting down.
TAACCCCACAGAGTTTTGGAAAACCAATACCACCATTTTCTGAATAAAAGCATCACCTGTCCAGATGGTGTTCAGCACAACCACTTAAAACGCCACGCCCACTGTGCCCTGTGGTGCGTGCAGCTGACTACCCAAAGGTCAGATTCACAGATAAACCCACAGATCACAGATGAATTCAGATAAATAAACCGACTGAATGTGAAGAAGAAAACAACAATACACCTGGTGGCTTCAATTCATTGGGTAGAAATCTCGAGGGTCAGCAGAGTTTACATCAAAACAATTCAACAGAGCTAGCTGGCGAAGGCCGTCTTCGTCATAAACCAACCCTTTGACTCAAAACTTCAGCTATAAGCCAAATCGAAAAACACTCTCTGAAAATGTCTCTGGCTCAGAGGGTTAAAACCCAACACGCATACTTTCATTTCACAGTGGAAGGCGTCAGAGGAAAGAAGACAGAAAGAAGAAAAGCCTTTATTGTCACTGTATGCATGATACAACGATATTGCAAGATAACCATCGCAGCAGTGCTTCGCAGATCTAAGCGCTGCAAGGCAAAACTGCTTGCTGTGATATCAGTGCAGACACACCCCTGTGACCTCAAAATACCAAGGACCCCATAAATCAGCGGGGCTGGAGAGGGCTGGTCGATGGGTCGACGCCCTGCATCCATCTCCATGCAGTCTAAATTTGGGTGATAATGGAGGATGAGGCTGATGGCTGAGAACATTAAAATGGGCTGCTGTGCCAGAGCTGAATTATTAATCAAATATAGACACATTTGAAGACGACGGATTTCAATCAACAGCCAGTCTTTGTTTTCAATCTCCCTCCTCTGTGTTTTGCTTATTTTCTTCAGCGCGTTTGGATGCCATCAATTTTGTTTGTTTCTGAAGGATTAAGGCTCGAAATTAAAAGCAGTAGCAGGGTCTGTCTTGTGTGTGTAACGTCACTCAGGAATAAAAAATTCTTCTAAATAATCTTCTGCGCAATGAATCATCTTTCCACACACTTTAAACTCACTTATTCTGATTATTAATGGAATAGCAGAGCTGCATTCACAGATTGTTTAGTTGCCTACTGGTTGGGGAAAATCAAGTAAAATAGTTTGTAACCTGAATTTGCATTGCTGGTTAGTTAAATGAATGGATGAACGCTTTGAATAAAAAAGAAAACATAAATGCAGACCACCAAATAAAGCATTCAAAGCCAGCACATGAGGTAGTGTGCCCTTTGTTTGAATACAAAGACTGAAACTTTCTCTACGTTCATCCTTACCTTAACTATATTGGAGATGCTGGGCACAGATATAGATAAGTAAATCATTTACCTATTGAAGGTCCTATCAAAAGCTGACTCTTTTGTTTTCCTGCCTCATCATCGAGCCACCTAGCGCTAAATGAAAACACACAGTTCTTTATGTATTTCTGCTTTAAAACATAGGAAAGAAAAAGAAAGACTTAAAATGTAAATATATTCTACATATATCACCTTGCAGGAGTTACGTGGTTTTGTTTTTGTGTGCATATCTTCAGTTCAGGAGCATTAAACAAATCAGTCATGAGACGGGTAAAAGAAAATGCTTGGAGGCTTGGAGGCAGTTTGCGTGAATATCCATACACAAGGTTGAACGCACCAGCATTTCTCAGAGGAGCAGATATCCTCAAGCAAGGCCACATAAGCGCATAAAGGCGCGGGGGGGGATGGGGGGCAGAGTAGATCGTGGCAGACAATATGGTTATCAGAGAAACTAAAATGGTTCTCTCTGTGGTTGAACTGGGTGATAAACACAAGCTCAGAAGAGGGAGGGAAAAAACGCTTGGTTTCCTTCAAACCTGTTTCGGATATTAAGACAACACATTAAAATGTTCAACTCTCCCCTAAAAATAAATTGGGCCCTCACACGTGTAATCCTAAAATATGTGATAACCTGCGCATGAATTTAATTAGGACTACAACAGATGATTATTTCTACTGTTTATTTTTTCAATTAATCTGTAATATTTTTCAATCGTCAATTAATCGATTCGTTGATTAATCTTGATATTTTTTCTACTAGTCGATTAATCTATAGATTTGTTTTCAATTAATTCCCTTAAACCTTTAAACATAACTGTGTTTAAACATAACTATGCATGAAGAACTCGTTTCAGAATTATACCTTTTGATACTATTCATCACAAGAATTTAAATTTAAATTCACTGTAACAATCCAAATACTCAGCAGCTCAACCACAGTGGGGAGTGGTTTAGATGTTAGTTAGTAACTCAACTAATTATTATTAATTATCAGTTATTATCATTATTATTATTATTATTATTATTATTGTTGTTGTTATTGTCCAAAGACATGCTCATTAGGTTCATTAGTGATTCTAAACTGGCCTTAGGTGTGAATATGAGTGTGAATGGTTGTTTGTCTCTCTGTGTTATCCCTGCAATAGACTGGCGACCTGTCCAGGGTGTACCCCGCCTCTCGCCCGATGACAGCTGGGATAGACTCCAGCAGACCCTGCGACCCTTATAATAATAAGCAGTTACAGAAGATGAATGAATGAATTATTATCATCATTATTTGGGGATTTTGGCAGTTTTGAGCTACTGGTCGTATTACTGCCCTCTGCAGGATACAATGTGAGACGCAGACCCTAGCTGAAGTTCACCTCCCCAGAACTGTAACTACGCACTATGGCGACGCAAAGTGCAAGAGCTGTGATTGATCCACTTGGTAGTTGCGTGTTTCCACTTTAGTATTTCTGGCTGCTTCTCCATCTCCGCAATTTTCAAATTGATTGTTTTGGATCGATACAGATGGAAGACATTGAGGAAAGGTTAACTGAGGAGGTTCGGAGATACAGACGTTTGTATGACTCATCTTGGGTGAAATTTGTTGAAAGTGAGGCAGGAAATATAAACAAAAATTAACCCAAGTGGCAAAAAAGACACAGTGCAGACTGGCGTCGTAACAGGGTGAGCCAGACTGACGAGTGCACAAGTATATGCAAATCCACATATTTACAAAGTTGTTGCAGCCCTAGATTTAATGTACTGCGAATTTCAGCTTTTACAAACTCTTCTTTTCAGCTCTTTAGTGGTAGACAGGGAGAGCTATTATTGGAAATGTGATAATGCTGTGATGAATGACTTCTGGATGACATGAAAAATGACCTACAGATGAATAGTAAAGATCTTACAGAGGCTCCATCTCTCATTAACTAGCACCATATCATAAAACCAGACAGACGACCATGAGGAGGAGCATGTGATAGTAACAGGGACGATGACTGACTGTGAACCAGTCCAGATTCTATTGACAGGGGAGATCATCGGTCTCATCAGGTGCAGAAACATTTCTCCTTTTCTTATATTTTGCAGCATCATCTGTGGAAATAGTTTGTTTTATTGCCCCCAAGCACCACCTCACCTCATCCAGTCATAATGTCATCAAGGATGGTGGTGATAGTGTCACATCCGATTTTCCAAACATAGTCTCACAGAGGCAGCTGACCAGCACGTATGATCGCTGATCCAGTTAGTGTGAAGAAAAAAAAAACAAAAAACATCCAGGCCTGCAGTGTTTATTGGAAATGAGGCGCCCACGTCAGTATTTATGGTACTTACGTCATGACCACACACTGAACAGAAGACCTAGTGGTGTGGCTGTGTCAGTGGGCAGAGTGGGTTGTCCACTCTTACTGAGCAAGCGTCCTTGAGCATGACACTGAACACCCAGTTGTTCCCAGTGCATGGCAGTGGTGTCTGAATGTGTGTGCGCTTGTGTTATCGAATAGCCAGTGGGTACAAAAACAAGGCCATTTACCATTCTTCCCAAGCAGTTCCACAATATGATAAAGTATATAATAGAGAATAAGATATGCTGCTGCATTATTTAAAAGAAAAAATGAAGAGAGACAACTGAACCGTCTGAGCAACAACATACATCACACAGACGCATATATTAGACATGCAACAGTGAGAGCAAAGCTGTATGGCTTTCATGGACTGCGTGGGCATATCCAAGCACACCTGCTGTTTGGTTCATGTATGTGCTGCAGAGCGATTTTTAAAATGACAGCTGAAGTTGAGAATATCACTTCAGGGCTGACATCGTTGAATTAAGGTAAACACAGTGGATGGATTTCTATCTTGCTGCCTTCAAATTATTCTTGCGGGTATTTAATGACCCGAGCAGCAAATCAAATCAAATTGTTTGGGCAGGCTTCATGAGGCGATGAACAGAAGAGTAACAGCAACGTAGTCTTACACGTCATCTGAGCACCGCAGAGTTGAATTTAGAGGTATTTTTTTTCTCTGTATTGGTTGAAACACGCCCCATAATGAAATGTTACCACACTTATTATCTGGTGAGAATTCAGTCTGACTACACCAGGCAAGGCTGTTAGCGCATTGTATGTGCTTTTATTTTTTAATTGAAAAAAATTGTTGCAATTCAATTGTTTCCTAGTTTTGGTATTGTCATTGACAATCTATAACTTGGGGGTGCTTGAGCCTATCCCAGCTGTCGTTGGGCGAGAGGCGGGTTACACCCTGGACAGGTCTCCAGTCTATCACAGGGCTAACACAGAGAGACAGACAACCATTCACACGCACATGCACACCTACGGCTGGTTTAGAATCACCAGTACCCGGAGAGAACCTTTGCAGACCCATTCTTAATCCGTAACGTTAAATATGACATCGGCCCACTCTTTGCAGCTATAACAGCTTCAACTCTTATGGGAAGGTTTTCCACCAGGTTTGGGAGTGTGTTTATGGGAATTTTTGACCATTCTTTCAGAACCGCATTTGTGGGGTGAAAAATAACCCCACACCATAATCATCCCTCCACCAAACTTCACACTTGGCACAATGCAGTCAGACAAGTACCGTTCTCTTGCCAACTGCCAAACTTAGATTCGTCCATCAGATTGCCAAATGGAGAAGCGTGATTTGCCACTCCAGAGATCACGTCTCCACTGCTCTAGAGTCCAGTGGCGGCGTGATTTACACCACTGCATCTGACGCTTTGCATTGCACTTGGTGATATATGACTTGGATGCAGCTGCTCGGCCATGGAAACCCATTCAATGAAGAATTCCTACCACGCTGGAATTCACTGAGCTCCTGAGAGCGACCCATTCATTCACAAATGTTTGTAGAAGCAGTCTACATGCCAAGGTGCTTGATATTATACACCTGTGGCCATGGAAGTGATTGGAACACCTGAATTCGATTATTTGGATAGGTGAGTGAATACTTTTGACAATATAGTGTATGTAGAGATTTGCACAGACCAAACCAACGTCATGGAACTAGCAGCAACAAATGCTGACTGTGACGTCTGTTCTAGATGATTATGTTGTTATTTGCTTTCATCACCTCTTTTTCTCTTCTCGTGCCCTGGTTCTCTAAGCTAATCAGCCAATCAACATGTAGAATCATCTGTAACATGTTGAACTGGTGACAACAGTGCAGGATACACTGGAAAAACTAAGGTCACAGGCGCTCACCCGTTGCCCTGGCGCCGGAAAACAGATGACGATTAGCTTGGTGTGTCAAGGCCTTAAACAGATCTCAGTAGAATGTATTTATGTTGTAAACCACAAATGCTTGCATTTTTTTTTTAAAAAAAACTGAAGACACTTTAATGGCCCCTGTGGGGATGTTGGTATTATCACAGCAGCAATTGGCCGGAAATGCAGTATACCGATAAGAAAAAGGACATAAATCACACAGCAGATAACAAGCAGCACGCTGAAGAAACAGACCGCAGCGGCTCAAGCAGAAATGGTGCTACGCTGACAGGTTGATTTGCGTCCTATGACATACTTGCAGACTGCAAATGAGAGAAACAGGATGAAAGGTTTCAGATGAACTGAGGGTGTCAGTGCTTAAAGAAGAGTCCGAGTAAGAAGTCGTGTTTTATTTTATAACCTCTCCCTTGCAATTGTCAGAGAATCGATCAGCGTGACATTATCAATCTCAGTGTCCTCACATTCATCTTTTCAGTTCATCAGCAACCTTTTGTTACCTACGATGACAATTTACACTGCTTGTGCTCCAATATACAAAAATTGCACACACGCAGACACAAACAGAATTACCTGGGCATCACGCAGACATGAGCTATTCATTAAATAAAATGGAAAACACAAATCATCATCTCACGTCACCACAAAAACGTATTTCTCTCTTTATATTTAGCCACATGCAGAGATGATATAACACAATTACAGGACAAAGAGTCTATATACTGTAGCGCTCTCTTCGCTTCATTACATTGTGTGTGCGTGTCTTTGTAAAATGTATGCGTAGGCCCTTTTATTATCTGCAGAAAAAGAAAGACATTTACACAATGGCTTTCCAAAGCATATTCAGCACTGAGCTATAATATCAGGCTGGAGATTTAGATTATTAAGTCACAGTATGGGACCCAGCCCGCCGTTAATCCCTTTGCTCTCGGTTCATGAAGATGAATTCAGCCGGATAAAAGCAATTACAACAAACAACGCCTGACAAAGATGAATAGGCAGGCAAAACAAAGTGGAAGGGTGTATGCTCTGTTGCTGATGCATACCGCCTCGCCATCAGTAACCTTAAAGCTCCATCACAGCCTAAAGGGTGGAGGGCACCCATTGTTGAAAGAGGAGTTCGCTGCTAATTCAGCTACAGCAACAATCACAGTGGTTTTCAGCACCTTTCTCGCTGATGAAGAGACGGATGAGAATGACTGATGGGGGTCCGATTCCTCCCTGACGCCGCTCGACTGATCTCTTTGCTTCTCTTGACAGCAGATATTACTGCCAAGAACACACATGCACCTGATCTCACGGGAAAACCATTTTCTGTGGTGCTCTGTGGAAAAGCAGTAAGCTTCCTGCTCAGTCGCGGAGTGGTCAACAGCACATTCTCTGGCGTGCTGTCAGTGTCTCTGTTAAAGGGATTTGTTATGCTGTTTTTACAGTGTGGGCACGCTTCAGACCGATGCGTGCGACTCAGAGAGCTGCTCGGTTTTTGTGGAAACAATAATTGAGGTGCCAGATAATCACGTTCACTGTTTTCTGCTAAAACTGTTGACTTTTCTGTTCAAGGGAATTTGAACTTCAAGCCACCGTGGAGTTACACGGACGTCAAGAATCGAGAGGCGCACAGAAACCTTCCAGTATTCCCGAGAAGAACGTTCTGGTGGAGGGTTTCACAGTGAAGCATTTTGGAGTAAAATTGGATTTTAATAACTATTTCTTTTCAAATGAGGGGTATTAATAGGGTCAGGCAGATAAAACACGTAAACACAGGAGCCGGTTGGCTGTTTTTGTTACAGTAACGATAACAACCTCACAGTAAATTACAACAGAGACAGCCAGAGAAAGCCAAATGGAAAGATGATATAAATCTGAGATGCTAAATCTATTCACTTTAGAATGCACGAGTTGGAAATTATGAGACGTTTTCTGGTTAAAGGGTGTGGGGAGGATGAGGTCGGAGATGGAGGTATTTTCCATCCATTAGTGGCGTAGCATGAGATACACGCATAATTCACTTTCCACATCTTCACCCAATTAACTAATCGCATCATAATCGAGCGACTCTGGCGGGATGTTTCATGTCAGTGAGAAAACTTATGGAGGCCCGAACGCCAAGCAAAGCCTCTCTGCTTCGCATTCAGCAGGGAGCTGCACACCAAGCTCTACAATGACATGATGCAACACAGCTGATGCAACACAGTAAACCATTCTGAGGAGCATTATGGCAGCTGAGGGATTTTTAAGAGCCAAAGAAAATTAATTGTTAATTGTGGATGTTACAGATAAGTTATTGTATGTCCATAAAATACTGTAAATCAGAGTACAAGCCAGGAGCACACTGACGTTAAAGAAAGAAAGCGATGACAAACAAACATATATAGACGTTTACATTCACAAAGGTTGGTCTCAAGCAGTGACATTAAACATGAGAACAATCTACTACTAAAGCTTAGTTCTAAAAGGTCACCAAACCCTTCAGTGGCAAAGAAAACAATCTGCTGGCTTTGCTGGATCATTAAGGATTCCACAGAGAGTTAGCTTTATTAAAAAGGCACCAGTCATCTTCTGCAGTTAAAGGAATGTCTTCTGTTTGGTTTTTGATTTCAGAATGGGTGATATATATATATATATATATATATATAATATATATATATATATATAAAAACAACCTAGGACTTGATTACTTCAATATGTAGAATAATGTTGATGCATTGCCATGTTTATTGAAAAAGCCCAAACCCATTCATCAAAAGTCAGGAAACGTATTAAGCACAGACATAGCTTAAGAGACACTTGTCGTCGTAAATAATTTTATCCTGCACTGAACAGTAACACAACCAGAATCTAAACTGTCAAAATCCCAAAAGTAGAGCAAGAAGTTGCATGCTTCCTAAAAATTTAAACCATTCCCCACCGTAGCTGAGCCACTGAGAATTCAGACTATTCCAGTGATTTTATTCTGATTGTTGGTTGGTGGTCAGAGCCTGGGAGTCGCTGCTGTGACCCTATCAGTTTTTTCTGAGAAAAGAACTCAACAGATAGTCCAGAGCAGATGCTAATGGCGATGCTAATGGTGATGCTAATGGAAATGCTAATGGCTAGCATGAAGGCTTTGCTTTCCAGCTGTTTGTTTCTGCATGTATAAAGCTACAAAATTAAACCACCTAGATTTCTGTAGGTAGGGCGGCTGTGAGTCTGTAGGTAAAGCAGGTTGTCCACAAACCGGAGGATTAGCTATTCAATCCACGGAACATGCCACATGCCAAAGCATCCTTGAGCAAGACACTGAACTCCCAGTGAAATGGAGGACAAGAAAAGGGCTATATAAACATAAAACCGTTTGTCTGCTGGGCTTAGACATGCATGTTGGGGTCACTGGTGATCCTAGATCAGCTGTGAGCGTGAACAGTGACACTCTACAGGATAATACAGCTGCCTTTCACAACACAATTGCGCGTTAGCTCCAGCCGAGGAAACAATCGAGCCAGTCACTGCTCCTAACAAACACCGGCATTTTTGGTCAGTAACACAAAAATCAAAACATCAACAAGATCGATGCAAAAGTCGCTGCTGATGAGCTAATGTGAGCCTTTCTCTGTGCCTGTGGAGGGCCTGCAGCATTTTAAAGGTCACCTATCTCCCAGCACACAGTCTGTTTGGACCTCTCCCCCTTAGGGAGCAGATACAAATCTATTAGGACCACAAGACTGGTGAACAGTTTTAACTCATAAGCCGTGAACACTGATCTCTGGACAGAAATCACTTTATATACACACCTAGGCTATATATATCATTACTACTAGTTTATTATCTCAACCTGTGAATTATAATTTGTACAGTATCATTTAACCTGAGCCATATTACCAACCTGTCGGACTGTTTAACATTGTGTGCTTGACTTCAAGTAGCAGAGGTCCTCCAAATTAAACTGGAACATTCATCCTCTATTGGTTTGGCATAGATAATGTTTAGTCAAGCATGTATTACAGTTTGACATCCTTTCCTTCCGACTGACTAGAGTGAAGGATTAAAGCTTTTCATGTTCAACTCATGTTGTTGCCAGGACATTTACATTGAGAAGATGATGAACATTTGAAATCTCACCTAAGATGAGCATTACAGAAAACCTTATTCTCTCAGGCATACAAACATCCAATCCACACGCACACTGATAAGTTTAAGAATTACTGCTGCCTTTCCTGCTCTCTCAGCATGGTCTGTTATCCACCACAAAGCTGAACAAGAAACTGCGGCAGAGTAGTGCTTGATGAAATTAAACTGGACCAAAGAGAGTGAAAACTACTCCAGAGTCAGGATGACTGGTGTGGGCTGCTTTTAGGGAGAGACCTTTCCAACAGTATCACAGAGGAACAGTAACGTGAAAGGATAACAATGTTCAGATGAATGTCAGCAATGCTACATTAGAAAATGACATTCAGTCGTACATTTCTTCCCTTTGTTCTGATGACAACGACATTTTCCATCTCCCATATCACTGACCTTGAATTAAGAGTCGGACATCTATTCAGCAGTCTAACCGCCCTCAATTGCCGATGCCAAACAGCCCTCAAAGCAGGCATTTGACAACAATGTTCACCACTACACATATTTGCCCAAGAATGATATGAATAATAAGCTTTGTCATATTGTAGTTATGCAAACAGGTGGCACACAAGCTGAGTAAAGAGTTTTTAGTTTTAAACGTTAACTTGCAGCTGGGGATTTTAAAAAGCACACAGCAATAAAGTTCTGCATTTGTGCAAAGCGCAGATCAATAATAATGGAGTAAACAAAGAGATAGTGCTTTGACAGATGTCAAAGCCAACCCGCTTAATGCATCTGTTAGAAAGCTAGCTCAGCTGGAATGTCTGTCCTGCTCCATGACGATCACGTGCACTTCGTATCACTGACGCAAACTCTTTTCTCTTTGTCTCTGTTCTCCCCCTGCTGCAGTTTAAAGCGCCGAATCACATCGGCCAAGATTTCGATTCCCCTGAAGGCCGCTTATTATGTTTAATTACTCCCACTGATTGGCTGTTGTCCCCCGTCAGGTCTGGGGGCTGCATGTGTGTGTGTGTGTGCGCGCACTGGATGTCCGTGGGTGAATGTGGGTGCATCAGTGAACATGATGTGATTTCATGTTGTGTGCAAGGATGATTTGGGTTAATATGTTTGTGTGATTGCAGCTTTTTATTATTTATGCAGCGGGACAAGCACAACAATAGGTTGGATATTCGGTTTTTACATCAGCCGGGTAACAACAGAAATATAAATAAGCTCCTCTCTAACTGGCTGTGAGCTCAAATTTATTCCAGCTTCACATCTTTCCTCATGTCCCTCTATTAAGTTTTTATTTTAATTTGCATCACGGGCAGCTGTTAACTTGCATCTCACTGTTGCACATTGTCAAGTTCAATGTCTCTTATTTGACCTTTGACTCGTCGCTGCTGCAGGTGTTGGAGCACCTGTGCTCTTTGGCTCGAGCCTCTGGCAGTTCAGCTATTTCACACTACAGTACAAGCACAAGAGGGTTTGCATCTGGAAGCCATTGCCTCACAATCTCATTATCAAATTACCAGACTGAAAACACGCTGCTGTTAGTCTGCTAGCAAGCCGCTGTTGCATGTTGAAGAGGGAGAAGTTGCCAGCATTGCTCACAGCTACTGCCTCAAACTTGATAGGGACAATTTAATTGTTTTTTTGTTTTTTGTTTTTATGAAAAAATGTAATAATATTCACACACATATAAAAGCAGACATGGCTGCTGAGACAAAGAGGAAATAAAAAAAAGTTTAATGAAAACAAGACTTCCAGATATGAAGTTAATGTGCTTACTGAGATTTGGCTCATCCCAAACCAAAGTACTGAACTAAATTAATCAATTAATTAACTAAAGTACCAAATTAAACTTATTATGCACCAACTTGAACTCCATATTTAAAGCACAGATATGAGATTGACAGATATTTTCGAATCAGCCTATTTCAAAAGAAGAAAAAAGTTTATTTTTATTTTCTAGTTTCAGCATTTGTTTGAACCAAAAACATATGTGAGCACAGTTTGGCTAATAACCCCTTATTGGTTCGAAAAACTTGGTGCACACAACTGCTGTGAGTACAACAGGTCAACGCTGAGCCCGTACTTGCAGGTTTGGTGAAAACCTCTCTGATCAGCTGGTGTTTCTTGTCCGGTCTAAAATGCTTTGATCTAACTGCGAGGAATACAAACTACTGTTCCTTTAACTGCAAAACGAAGAACCAAATTGCAGAAAGCCAGCCCAAACTCTCTGCAGTGCAATCTGTACGTTTGCTGTCAAAGTGATGAAGCAGTCAAAGCTCTCAGTAAAGAGTATTGCGTGATTACCAACAACAGAATGCGCATACTAAAACTTTCTTCTACAATGGCTTCTTGCCCCGCTTTCATGTCAGCGATCAATTTCTGGCAGCCAACACCAGAGGAGTTTGTGAATCTGGCAGGAAAAAAACACGAAAACCTCCCTCTTCTCAGACTCCACTTGATCATCTTCTGCTCAAGCATCAGGAGTGTTCAGCTAACCTCTTCTGATCTCTTTGCTATGTTGGAAAGTCCTGGCTGTCAAACTCAGCCTAACTGTGGATACGTGGATATGTCCTTCATGTAGAGTTGTCAAATCTCTCTCTCTCTATTTTTTGTCAAGCTAACTATACGCCATTACAAACTTGACAAAAAGCAAGCTACAGCACGCAGGAGAGTGCAGACAAAAACGCCTTGGCTTATGGTAATTCACTGATGAAACAGTTTGGATGTGGGTGAGTGATGGCTCCTCTCCCATTGAGACGGTTGACACACAGAGGAAATGATACGGCAAGTGTCAGCTCATGACTTCCACTCAGAAAAGTGTAGACTGTGTATTTGGATGATGTAGCTGCATGCTGTTTTATGTTAGTCTGATTCCTCCCCTCATCCAGTGCTGTTTCCAAGGCAACATTTTTTTTTTTTTTTTTTTAAATTTAACCCTCTTCTTCATTCTGAGCACCCAACGTTCGGTGACTACATCACACTGTAGAAGTCAAGGATGCTGCCTTGGTAGAACAAGTCCTTCCAATCCTTCAGATGTTTGGCAGGACTCCCTCCAAACACGGAGAGAAAATAATACAACCGTGTGCAGACGTGTATCACTGAAAACATCCAAGCCTTTGTACGTGCACATTGTTGTAAAAGTCTCTGAACAATGGACTCTGTCCTTGGAAAACTCAAACACACTGGAGCAGTTCTTTTATGGGGATTGTATCGGATAGTGGAAAACCACAACAAATCCAAAGCTTGGTTATGTTTTTATCTTCAGCATCTGGTGAAAAATGTTGGCTAGAAAGTGGCTTTTGATTATTTTGAGTGATTTCGACAGCAAACCTATAGGTTACATTCAAATCACATTATTTTATTGGTATTGCACGTGTATGCATTTACAGTGTACTGTTCAGGCAGATGTGGCGGAATAAAATAAAATAAAATTGTCCTCTGCTTTAAAATCTAAATTATTTCTTTCCACTAATGCACTGAACTGACCAGACTGAATTCAGCTGCACATGTACTATACACTGTATGTGCTGTAGAAATAGACATAGAAATAGAAATAAATGACATTTCATTAAAGTGACTTTCACTTCGACACTCAAATGTCACATTGTCATAGCTCGTGCATGAACAAAAACCTTCCTAAAGAACCCTTAAAAGGCTCCGTTAGGGTGAAGCTGTGTGTGGATTTTAAGTCCTTAAGGCAAGCACATGCAGTGAGGGGTCTTCATCAGCATGAAAGCTGCTCTGTTACACAACCCCATCTGCTCTTTGGGCAGACAGGTCAGACACGCAAGTAGCTGAATGACTGTCTGAAAACTCAGAGCCATTAGACACACACTGAACTGCTTTTGCACAAACTCAATGTGAGGTTTCGAAATGGACCAGAAACAAACAACAGAGACAACAGAGTGAAATCCCGTGTCTAAATCCCTCAGCAAACAGGGGCAGTGGAAATGAATCGATGTGAAAATCTGCCTGCAGCCAAGAGAGTGCAGAAAGACATCTGGCCCAGATTACACCACACGCTGACAGCAGGATGTCCCTTCTCCTCTTTTTTTGTCTCTACTTCATTAGTCCTTCTCTATCTGCTGTTCCACCATGCATTCTGCTTTTCTCAGCATCGCTCTGTTTCTTTCTTTTCCCCCCTCACTTTCTTTGTGAATCTGTTTTCTCTGGCTCCGGTCCAGATGTTTTTGCTAATCCCTCTAGCAGCAGTACTTTTAGAATGAAGGTAACCAGAGAGGGGTCTAGACTAGGCCCGTGGCGATTCTGCTGCTGGGAGATGACGACTGTCCTGTTACCTGGACTCACTGATCCCATCAGAGCTCCAGCTTATTTACAGCCTTGAAGGCACGGCAGGAACGGTCAGTCGGTAGCAACAGCAGCAGGGTGACACAAGGTCACATCATCACAATATTACACATAAAAGACTACACGTAAGTGTATTTGGGGTCTGATTAGTAGAACATGCATCACAAATCTTCAAGCACAATGTGATGAAGACAGGAAGGTAACATCAGTAGCTTCTAATTTTCAGCTGACCGTTGCTATCTGAAGTTAAAATGGCCAAAAGCAACTACTGCAGGTACTCCAGTCTCTCATAATCCAGTTGTGCTAACAGCGCTCTTTGAGATAATACCAGTCACAGCAGCTCCGCCAAAAATTAAAGCAGAACTCGCACCCTTCCTACTCTCATTTTACTTAGATGAAAGTCACCTTCTCCTCCATCCATCAACAATTCACGCATTCACACCATTTCAAAGTCACCAGTCAACCTAACAGGTATGTCTTTGGACTGTGGGGGGAACCGGGGGGACGCAGAGCATGATTATTCAAGTTGCATATGTGTAAGCAGACGTGGCAATATAATCAGAAGTATGTGAACACGGACACATAGCACACATGTGGGATAGAAAACAAGCAACATCCTGATAGCAAAGAAGTAGAGTGCATGTATTTATTATGTTCACTGGACAGTTTGACGTCAGTAAAGTAGAAGAAATGTGTGCAAGCACTTAACAAGAATAAGGCCAATCTGTGAAGTACAGTACAAACATAATGACATGCACTAATTCCTGTGTCTAATCCCTGTACAGACAGTCCACTCGGTCTCAAACTTTGAGTGGCATGTGAGTGTCGCAAAAGGGTCCGCATAGACCCTCTCTCAAAGCTGATGTACTCAGATTTTGAGTCTAGTGACACTCCATTTGGGCCCTCCCCTCAACCCATAGGGGACAAAGGCTCAGTAGCATCGTCTGGGAAAGAAAGGATACAAACAAAGCCTGTCCTGCCCCGGCACAAGTCCAAGGACCAACGTGTCCAGGGGTTCCCTTAGAGAGCAAACACTTTAAATATTTCAGGAGCAGTGGAGAAAGCTCACTAACATTCAGCTGCGAGTGTTTTTCTGCAAAGTGACACAAAAGTCTCTTTTCGAAAAGTCTTCCTGTGCCATTAAGAAACAGGAAAGGTTTTTTTTTAAGATGGCATTTTAAATCTTTAATGGATATTCATCATAATGATTGTGTAAGACAGAAGCGCTGGCTGATTCCTAACAGCACACAGGCGTAATAAGATGAAGGCACCAGTGTTTTGCTTGCTAAAGTGAAAAGAGGTAAAAAGCCGGCTTGGTAACTGGTCAGGCTGAATGATGCTTGATGTAAGACTGTTGTATCATCAGGAAGAGACGGCACTCTGTGTTCTGCACTTTTGTTAAAAAGAGACAAGATGTATTCCACTTCTTTCCTTTGCTATTACTTCACTTATGTGTTTTCCAGGCTTTCATGCTTTGTCCTAACAATCTGAAGTTGCACATATTACACTTTAAAGACAGACCACCAACCAATGCACGACTCAATTTTCATGTCTTGATTTTGGAAATAGGTTGCATGGATAACTTTGATCTTTGAAAGCCAAACAGCATGATGTAAAGAGGATGTGGGGGTGCAGGCGTCCTGTCTCTCCGGTGGCGCTCCACATCGCCGCTCCAGACAGCATGAACTCACCAGAACAGCATGGTAAGCTCATGAGACGCAGGCCATAGCGGCTTTGGAAAACCTATCCCCTGACATTTTCCATTCATAAAATTCCTGGAATTGAGATGAGGAGGGGAAAAATAAATCAGGCTGCTGCCTGGTGTCTGTGTTTTTTCATATATGCGTGTTTTTTTCATGTCGCTGTGATTGGCAGAATGAGGGTTTAGCCATATGTTTCCTCATGCTACCATTCTCCACAGCCTCCTTTTGTTTTTCCAACTGACATTAAAGAGACATAAAGACGGGATTTGCTGAGTGTGCCTTCCAAGTGAAGTGGTTAGAAAACGAGAAGCTTTTACGACATGGAAAGGTCTTCATTACTACAGCCATGTATTGATGGAAATTTCCGCATCCCCTCACATTTAAAAAAAAATAAATAAATATGATTATAATTTTAAAAATTCCTCTTTAGTCCCTCCGCAAAATACTCAAGGGTTCTTTTTCTAGTTCTTGAACACTTCGTGCTGTACAGTAAGTGTGCCACATTGCGGCTTCTTTGGTTTCCGTATTTATTGAACAAAATTATTCAGCTGCATTGACTAAGGCAGTTCAAGTCCCTTTTCTAATCTGCAGTTCTTTAGAGGTAGTTTTTAATTCAGTAGTTAAGGGACGTACCACCCCTGTTGTGCAAATAGCCGTGCGCTGTAAAGAAACAGAAGAGATCCTTTCTTCTACAAACCAGATCAATCATACTCACATGATGAGATAGTGACCTGATCTGAAGCACAGAACAGGAAGACGTGCGTGATGTCAAAGCAGTGACAATAATCCAAGCATTCGGATCCTGTTGTGTGTAAGCCTCTATTGTGTTTCTTTTCATGTGCCTGGAGTGCTGCTATTAGTCATACCTCAAGTGTAGCTGCGTGTTACCTCTGAATAGAGCCAAATAATCACCTGGTTCGTAGGTTTATTGGTTAGCTTGGACAATAGACTGACCCTGTGAGGTCCCTGACCTTCCATTAAATTGTTTATTTTTGGACCATTATTGATTCTGTTCCAGGCGATGGGCTGTGATGAGTTACAGGAGGTAAATTACATGCAAAAGAATATAATTCACATCTATAAGCTAGTTTCTGTGGTCTAAATGCACCAAACTGTGCTCAGTACTGAAGCTACAAGTTCATTTGAGACTCCAACCAAAGGGCTCCACAGGGAACAGCCAAACTGAGCGAAATCCGCTGAAGGCTTTGATTCAGTGCCCTGACTTTTAAAGAGACATTTATATATTAAAGCATTTTGTAAAGCAATTACATTTAGTCTTGTGGTTGTTAAGTTAAATTAAGTTTTATTGACAATATGCTATTATTTTTTATGTTATGGGGAACGGCTTAGCAGTCTCAGAAGGATATCTGAAAGGAAGAAAAAAAAGCATCTTTTGACCTCAGACCAAACCCTGAGCTGACTTGTTTCTGCTTATGTCTTCATTAAAATATAAGTGAATCTTTGCCTTTTGCCTGCTTTCTTGCTGGTTCATTCACTAGTTTTAGGACTAAGCGTGGAAGCCAGACCAACTCCCCCAACCAAGAAAATGTTTTGTGGTGGAAAATTGGTCTGGAGTCGCTCTGTTGGGAACTGATTACACTCTGGCAGACATCTACCGAGCTAATCAAATCGTTTTGGTGAGATTTATGAGGTGATGGACCGAAGAGTAACAGTGACATAGTCATACAAGCCATCTGAACGCCATGCAGTTGAATTTATTTACAACACAGCTGCTCTGATTGCTTGTAGGACTATCCAGTTACATGCAAAGACGTATGTTTTTCTATTAAATCAGCAGTTTTAGTTGTTATAAAAACTTTGCAAATGCAATGTATACAGTATATATTACTTTATAAAATGAAATATGTTATATATGAAATAGGTGTATTTGTGCTCATATGACACATTAATATAGTTTTCAGGTTTTAATAGTTTCAGCAGCAAATATGTATATATTAAAACTATGCTGATGATGATGCAAAAATACACAAGAACCTGTTTATAAGGTTTATCAGCACCATCTCAGTGTTCACTCCAAATTCCTTTTCATACTTTAGATCATATATATCGACTATTCAAGCATCAGTATGTTCGCTGCATGCAACACATCCTCCATTGATGTTTTTGTATGTCAGTGTTTTTTTTTTTTAGTTTTTTTTTTTTTTTTTTACTACAGCACATCTGCACGCTCCATCCTGTGGGACTCATGTGGACTTGTGGTATGTGACGTCCCCTGCTGCACACCACTGCTAACTGGGATTAGAATATCACTCACCAAAACAATGCTGCGGCGATATAAGTCTGCCAGGTCCGGTGGCCTTTATTCACCACAGACCCAATAATCCTCCTGTCTCTGGTAGTAAAGCTCATTAAATCTCACAGAGTGGAGCCCATTATGAGCGCCCGCCGGCTCCGGCACCTACTGCAAATCCTATCATGGCACAGATACCAATCTGTGGCTATAGTGGACGGTTAATCACGGCTGTGGTGTTTGGACTGGCCGATTAGCACTGCTCACTGATCCCTGAGGATTAAACCCAAACAACAGCAGACCCGACTACGGGGTGCAAATCAGAAACACACAAGTTATGTGTCAAACACACGCACACACAATATCTAATACATAAAACACTTGCATGCACAACAAGATTTTCCTTCAAGCATGCCTTCAGAATGATTAGTTAATTGAAGGTTAACAAACAGCTCCTCATTCAGAACATCATTCATTTAAGTTTAGGGAAGCAACATCGTTAAACATGTAATGATTTTCCATCACACACTCACACGCTGACTTTTATGGCAGCACTTTGATCTGTTTTACTGCACGTTTCTCTTATCATCTCATGCTTGTGTGCACGAGTCAAACGGTGACAACTTCTTAAGTGTTTTATTGTTCTTTTATTGTGTGTTTTTACTGCGCACTTTTATTGTGCAGCGTCTCCATGCCAAGTTTTCCTTATGGTACAGTAAAGCTTGAGCAAAAATCGCAGTATTTGAACCACAGAGCAGCTTTCTGGAAGACGCTAATGGGAAACAGGACACAAGTAACGGTTTGGCTGGCTTGACGACACAGAACCACCAACTGTACTATTTTGTCAGCTTTATCCTCCTAATGAGAGACATCAATTAAAAGAGAAAAAGTACAAATTAGCCCTTATGTGTTATCTGAAGGTATCTGTGTCTCTGCTGTAACAGTAGTAGTGATAGCACTGTTGCGATAAGATACGATGACAGTTTAACGCAACCAGGCAGTTGCAAAGTTTGCGTAACTGCTGGATTGCAAAACGATTTTGCATGTTGCTTCGTATCATGATTTTCCATTCAGCACAGCTCATACTCAGGCACAGAAAACATCATCATTTCATATAAAGAGTGACAGTCGTCCCTACACCATTTCTTTGATTTCTCCCAGTGTTTCACCACTCCTTGTCATTATGCAGTGAAACTCACCCTTGTTCTCATAGAGTGCTGCATGTTCCCATAACCACTGCATGATAGCAATGTGATTCTCCCACAGGGGAAAGAAATGAAATAAAATCACATAATGGCACTGTAATTACATAACAGAGGATGAACAATTACACTCCCTTGTCTTCTTCTTTTTAAATCTCCCTTAGAAGCACTAAATATAATACATGCAACAGGTTCTGCTTCGTCCTGTCCTCGACAATATGAGTCATACTGTATGTCCACATGCTGTATGGAAATCTGTGAGTAAGGGTGGATATTTATGCACATGGTTGCATATTCTTGTATATTGCAAATCAGAAACCAATATGGAAATTAACAGTACATTCAGGCACCTAAACTCTGGAGGCGTTAGCGTTACTCCAGATGGAACGATATTTATTGCTGCGCTTTCATGGTCGGTTCCATCTCACATTAGGCAGATTCTGAGATTGTCGCTGTATTTGCGTTTAGCTCTTTCAGTGATGCTGAAGAATAAATAGAAATACCCCTTTGCTTTATCAATGGTGCCTCTATATACTATGTACATAATTGTGAGATTGTGGTGCATTAATTATTTTCCCTTGCCACTAGCAACATTTTCAATACGGTATGAACTGAATATCAACATCACTGGGACACTGTCTCAAACCTCCTTGCTGCTGGTGCAAAACATTGAAGTCCCTGAGGCAGAACAGCCTCCTATCTCTGCTGAATCTGTATCAGGTCATGTGCTTATGTACTCGGCCAGGATGTCTGCTTATCGGGCTCAAGGCTCTGATAATGTCGGTGGACTGTCTTTAAAGCGGTTTCTGAGGGAGGGTGTCAAAGCAAGTAGACCTAGGAATTAACGCTCAGACAGTCGGAGACACGTGAAAGCACAAAGAGGGAGGAAGCCAGAAAGGTCACGAAAGATAACGGTATGGTTAGTAATCAAAACTCAAGATAGGGCCCCTCTATGGGGAGGTTCAAGGTCCTGTGGCCCCTGTTCGCTTTGATGTTAAATTAAGAAGCAGGAAAACTTGAGGAATTGCATTACAGACTTAAGATGGGAATGAGGAAGGGAAGCCTTACTCTGATAAAAATCTAAATTTGAATGCTATAGTCATTAACCTTGGTGATTGCTTTGCTCCTGCCCACCACATTAGAGGAATCTGTGGTGATCCTGCTATCCTTGTCCAATGAAAGGTGCTCTAACAACCCATTAATGTCCAGAGACTCGAATCTCAAGGTGTGAACAGGGGGAACAACTTTTCCAATTAGACATTGATGACTTTCTCTACTTCCCTTTTAAACCATTTGTAATTCTCTGGCTAAAACGTGGGCGTTGTTGCCTTCAAAGGAGTGTCCTTTGTGCTTCAGGTGCAGTTGGACAGCTGAATCCTGACATGAAGAGCTGGTTCTCCTGTTTTTGTGAAGGTTTTTTTTTTTTCCTGACTGCACTGGACTGCTGCGGTGCTGCTACATTGCTCTGTCTTTGTCAGGGTGTTTTGTCTTTGGGCTGAACAAGTTTCTGCCTCAGCGTCTTAGCGAGTTTGAAGTGCACAAGGAGGCGGTGAAAAGTCTCCTGAGTTTGCCTGTCATAATCTTAAAATATGTTAAGTAAAAAGAAGAAATGAGGGACAGGAATGCTACCGGTAAGCTAACTCCACCTTCCTTGACACTTTCTGACAACAGTCACTTTAGGGTCGTGTCAGTGGGAGTTATTGATAGACTGCGTGCAGCCAAGTCAGATTCTGCAGTATCTTTATGTGGCAAGGCTCCTCAGTTGTTATGTAAGAGCATCTTGTTGATCCCATCCACCCTCACTCAGCCACCTCAGCCCCACCTTGTCGGGAATTGTTGTTCAGACTATCCGACACATTATGAAACCTCTGGAAAATGGTGTGAAAATTGCAGTTTATTCGCTGAAGCTCAATCCAATCCCACGTGTCAAAGCCCAGACCAGGCCTTAAATGGCTGGAGAGTCATAAGTATGAGCAAAGGGGCAAGCGTGTTGGGTTTTTTGGAACATATTGGGACTTCTTTAATCTGACACAAACTGTGTTGTCAGTGTGTGAGTCCCCAAATACTTTCTTGAATAAAGGGCTTTATTAATATCATTTTAGGTTAAGACTTCTTTCACTAGATACACAGAGGTGTGAGGCCCTGACTCAGGGTTGAAAGGTCACCCGGAGCGTATGGCTAAATGAGATAACAGTGGCTGTTTCTAATTTTAAAACAAATGACAGCACACTAATGCCCTCATTATTCACTTTCAGCCTTTTTTTCGGAGGGAAATTAATCTGACCACTCCCCTCCTCGCAGGCTGCTCCGGCCGAACATGACACTCTAAATAGCATCGCACAGCATCACACCCTGGTGCCTGCGATGGAAGACGAAGCGCAGAGGAAGGAGCCAAGGAAATGAGGCCAATTTCCCCGTGGGGCCCCAGTTACCATGAGTGACAAAACAGGTTCCACATCGAAGAAACATTAGACATCACAGCCTAATGGCACTGTTGACCCCCCCAGTTCCTGCCAGGTGTCCCCCAAGGGTGTGTTCCTCTGAGTTTCTGTCAGTGTGTCTTCCTCTCTGCTGTTTTTCTGCATTTCACCGTATTTAGAAGGGCTGTCTGGACCAGCCAGCTCCTGAGTAACCTCATCGAGCTCCTGTGTCCTTTTTTCATGCATAAGAGTTGAAACAGTATGTTTTGTAAAAGTTCAAGTTGGAGGAATTTCCTGAAGTTGGAAAGCCGAAAAAAACAACAACAAAAAAAAACAAAAAAAAACACACCAAGTGAAATGGCACAGAACACCTACTGTGTAGAAAGAGAGGATGCTTTAGCCAGATGACTGGGGCCACTGAGGGAGGCTCGCTGTGTTTCCAGTGGCAGTAAAAGGGAACAGGCCTGGGCTGCAAGCACAAAGTCTGCAGGGCAGAATGGAAGTTGAAGAATTTCCGTCCCAACACGAGTGTGAGAGAGAAAGAGATCAGGGTAGTGTCTGCCAGCAAGAGTAGCACTCTCTTTTTCCACAAGGGAGAAGTTATGGCGTGATTTGCATGTCATCAAAACCACTCCATTTGGTGGGAAATTGGTTTGTGTGTGTGTGTCTGCATGTGTGTGTGTGTTTTGTGAAGCCATCAAGTTAGTTAGATGTACACCTCTGACTGCACATGGACATCACTCAGTTTCCCATCATGCTGGGAACAGTGGCAGGAAGGCTAAGTGCAGTGGGGAAATTCAAAAGCCAGCACTTGACATATTCAGCTGCAGAGTCCAAATGGTTACAGAAATCCCGTACCACGTTCCATCAAACACTAATAACAGCTCTGCTATTAAATTATAGTTGGGAAGGGTCACTTTATTTCAGTCAGCTCTGATGTCTTTATTTCACATCTGCATGTATGACTGCTGTGAATAACTGTATGCTCATAAGTGCATCTATAGTATCGCTGGTTAGTATTTTTGACACACTGTGGTCAATCTGACGGGGTGCAGGGGCGCACCGGTAATCTGGTAAATACAATACATTGCCGTGACAGCAAAACAAAAACTATGCCTCAGGTCTGTCACCAGATTTCACCATCAGGACTGCTAATAAGACGGCGTTACAGAGGCCAGAGTGGTGAAGCTTCATCCCAGACCTGGGTGCCGTCAGCTGTAAGAATATATGGACTGTGGCCATGGCCAGCTCAGCTCTCCTTCTCATGTTCGCCTGGCCTCATTATCACACAATCACGCCTCACTAGCTACAAACGAAGCAGCCTCCGTCTGCCCTGCCGCACGTCCAGACAGGTGGGAGGGAAAAACCTGTAAAAGACTGAGACGAACAGAAAGCAGGAGGAAGCAGCGCTGCGAGGAAAAGGCAAATGGGAGAGAGAAATAAGAAGGTGGAGAATAACTCCTTGGAGCTCGCAACTATTAGTAGGTGGCAAGAGGCGAGGGGAACGGAGACTAAAGGGGCTCAAATCATGAGCGGCGGGGATTTTAGAAAAAAAATGAGAAACCAGAGGAGAAGGTAAAGGAGAGGGTAACTCAGACAGAGGCCAAGAAAGAGTGGGGGGTGCAAGGGTTTGTGGCAATGTTTCTCTTTCTCCTCCCCCTCCCTATTTTCCATAAGAGTTACACGGTCATTTGGCAGCGCTTGCCGAGACCACCGGCGTGTTTCCACTTGGCTGTCTGGTCGTCTGCCTGCATGTTTATCTGTCTGTCTGCCTGCCGCCCCAACTACAGGTTCTCACTGTTGTCCTGGTCATCCGCTCAGTTTCTCTTCTTGTGCGCGTTTCATCCAGTCAAAACCATTTGTGTGTCAGTTTGGCATGCTGACAGTTTCTCACTGGAAAGCAGAGCCCTCATTTCCCCTCTATCTCAAGTCAGGACATTAGGGGAATGGGCTGAATGAAGCAACAAGAGCATAAACATACATACACAGGTCACAAAAAAAGCATGCACTTGGGAATATTGCTGTGCAGTTTTGCTTGATTTCCTGAGATGGGTAAGGATTTCTCTTTTGTCCTTGCAGGATTATTTCTGTTCTTGTAGCTGAACGGGAGTCGTAGTTTTAAACAGAGCTCTCTGGTGAGTCCTGTGTCAACTCCATCAAATGCTTTATTGAATCTGTTTTGGTTTAGCTTTTACAAGCAGGCCAGGCTACAACAGCCTGCCTCCTCACGTAGGTTTTAACTCTGTTTTGAATGAAAACAGTAAATCCAGTAACTACCTGGCAAAGCAATAAATCCTGCAGCCCGTCGTGCATTCTTGCAACGAAAGGTGCAAGGTTCGGTTATTCAAAGAGACACCTCAAACTGTGTGGAGCAAATGACACAAACTTACGATGGAAAAACGTGAGGAAAAGTTGCCATTAGCTGCGAGCCAGCGTTGCAGCGTCTCCGTTAATAGTTGTGCTTTGGATTTTGGGAAGGAGGCGGACTGATGCCAGGTCAGAACACACATTTCCACACCTCATTTTTAACAGCCAGAACTTTTAAGCGTCTGAGATCATTATCCAAATTCCCAATTTGTGGGTTTTCATTACCATCACAAACAGGAAATTTGCTGACATCCAAGGAGAAATGAAAGCTGGATTTGTGTCAGTGGTGAATGTTATATCAGATTTTGTTATGACCAACAATTCAGCACAAAGTGCCAAGAGTCAAAATATATTTTTCAGTATAAACCGTTGACATCACACCGGATCAGAGCAACCAGAAGGCAACATATTCCATATTAGCATCATATTTGGCATCACATGTTAGACAACACGCTCACTGGATGGAAAATAAGTTGTTTTTTTTTTTTTTTGTTTGTCATTGCTTTTATAGTGGAAAACAACAAGTGCACCCAAAATCCACCACAGAGCATAAAAGCTTACCCCAACACAAGTTACTAGAGTTACTAGAAGGTCAAAAAGAAATAAAGACCAAGTCAACAAAGAGGGTTCATAGCTCATGGCTCGTTGTGTGATTCAGAGTTGAAGGCGTATCATTAGAAAACAGGGCTTTCAGATGTGTTAGAGTTTAAAATATTTCTGATCGGAGGTAAGAAGCTTTCTTTCCTCCTCACCCTCGTCTCCTCCCCCGCTGTGCTCCATGCCATTTGCATTTCACCGCTCCTACACTTTCTCCATCAACTTGATATGCTATTTTTATTTCCTTCTCCCCACACTCTTGTAAGCCGAGCAGTTGATAATGGAGAGAAATACTGGCATAAGTGAGGAAGATGACAGTGATTTGAGTAGGCGGTGGTTAGAACAGTAGCCACTGTGGTCTCCAGGTGTGATTAGAGCTCACCAGGGTGCACCACTTCACTGTCAGCCAGTGAAAAAAAAAAACACAGTATTTAATCTGCTTTAAAACTCTCACTTTCATCAGGATTAAATCCAAATCCACACACATAAAAAAGGACAAGATTAAGAACTACTGCAAGGAATCTTAACACTACAGAAGTGGAGAATCGTTTACATCAAGTGTCGTCTCAAGACGATAATCTTAAAGCCACATATTTCCATGAAAATAATTAAATTCAGTCAGTAATGACTCCACAACTGTGAGGCCAAATTGAACAACCTCAGGCTTTATGGATCAGACACACCTTGGACAAATTTGAAGTCTCTATGTTTCCATCACAAGATCAGTGTGGGACCAGAAAAACATTTCCCTTATTAAAACTCTAAAATAAAACAGTCAAAAACAGCCATATAACATGCAATAATACCAGGGCCGGGCTGTATGTGTTATTAAAAAGCCACTGGTCACCATTTTTCTTGAAGGTTGTAAAGAGGCCGCCTGGTACTGCTATGATTAAAATGGGTGTAGGGTTGTTGTGCTACATTTCAGTGGAATCGGATTTGGTAGAGTTGAATTATTTGAACAAATTCAAAAGTAGTGCTGTCAAAATAAACATGCAAATTCCTTTTAAAAGAGTTCTTTCTTTTCTTTTTTTTTATGCCCAATAAATTCACGCACCTTCTGTTACCTTGGCCCTCCCTCCTTATTGGGAAATAAGGATAATCTGACCCGAAGAAGAAGCTGAAGCAAGCAGGGAAAAAAAACAAAAAAACACGCAGAACTTGATAAAGAAACTTGTCTTTTTGTTCAGCTTCAAAGTCCTGCCATGGTTATCATGACAACAACTACGTTATCTGTATTTATTGCTGATGTGGACTTAGTTATGAGCCGAGCAGGGAGCGGAGACATTGAGTAATACAAACTTAAAAAAATAACCAGTTACATTTACAAGGTGATGTGATTAGTTTGTTTTAAGGTGTGATTTTAACATATTGACTGCCCTACTTGAAAGGAAACATGTCAATTCTGTTATCTATAACTCTCTGGCTGAGTGATGGATGTGATTGAATTGTACCTAGCCAGGGGACATAGTTTGACATCACAGTCTAATGGAACCTGGAAGGTCTTTCCAGATGGAAACTTACAAGAGTGTCCTAAGCATTTAAATGACCAAAAGAACATTTCCATTTCATGCAGTAAAAATATATCAGGCGAAATACTTCAGTACTGTCCTCCAGGTAATCCAGCACATATGCCTAAAAAATATGCCTCCAGAGTAATTATCTAATCCCAACATGAGCATTTTGCAAAGGTCGTCACAGTCTCTTAAACTGACATTAGACAGCCAATGACATTTCAAATCTGGCAGCAGCAGTACCACTTACAGTGTTTCTACAGTTATGCTTGTGATTCAGTGTTTGCTTGTGTCACACTGATCTCTCTGTGACCCTCTGAGTTTGCGTGGTGTTGGACCATCTGGGCTCTGCCAAAACCACAAAGGCAGCGGCTGAAAAGTCCTTATGAATGGTGGAACTGATGTGTGGAGAAACTACTGGCCCTCACATGAAGAATCTGATTGGTTTGGCTAATCAAAGAGGTGAAGTACGCTGTATCATTGATTAGCCAGTCCAGGCAATGGATCACTGGATTGAAAAAAAAAACTGAAATAACAGCAAAAGCAGTAGCAGAGAACAGCTTGTTTTAATTGTCTGTGAGGTGGAACAGCTGGCTGTGACTACTGAGCCTCATAACAGAACACAGAGAGGGAGAGAGGAGGGAGAAAGGGAGGAGGGAGGAGGGAGGAGGGGGAAGAGACTGAGGCAGAGACACAGAGAAGCACTTGAGTGCATGGCCAGGGGTTGAACCTCAGACTAAAATGTCCATGGTGCTTTTTAGTACATAAGAGTTTGTCCTTGCATATAGAAGGCCTGAATCTCAGTACATTACAAAGGATTCAATCTCAGCCTGGATGCCAAAACAACTTCCCTGCCTACAATATTTTTAGGGGGAAAGTTGGTCTAGGGTCTCTCTGTTATTATTGGGTGCACTTATTGGTTTCCACTTACGACATATTATTTATAATATGATGGACAGAAGAGTTACAGTGACATAGTCATACATCTGAGTACTGTGGAGCGATGGCATTGGAGAAGCGGGCCGTATATCACATCTGTCGAAAAAGATATTGACAATGAAATAACTTTAAAGGGCAAACAATTTAAAGCAATTAAGGCATTCGTCAAGTATGCTATCCAACAGCGTGCAGAGGTATTTTTTTTCTCTGAATCAGTTGAAACACTGCCTATTATTAAACCCTCTATCTGTGGATCTGATAAAAAATCATATTTCAATGTGTTGGAAACAGCCTGGTGTTACTGGACCATGGAGCGTAACTGTGAACTGAATAAGACAAACAGCTACCTGCTCATTCCTGGAAAACATCCAGGCTCAGCTCTGTTCTCCGTTCTTCTTCAGTAACGCTTTAAAATAATCCTTAATTATACTACTGAGGAAGTAAGTACAGATGCGTCCGTGCAATCAGTGTGTGAGTAGCTCCCTCTCCAGCTTTAATAGTCTTAATAAACTCCCCGAGCATTGGTTATTGAGTGGTCTCTTAGGGCTGGTCATTTCAAACCTCCTGAAGGTCAGGCTCATCACATATTCCTCACAACATGAGACAAAGCCTTCTTGTTCTCTCCGTGTCGCACTCTCGTCTTTGTTATCAGTGAGGCACAGGAGTAGCATGGGGTGCCACTGTTCCGGCCACATATTGTGTTTTCATTTGTTTAATTTTTCACTCCCTTCACCCTGCAGGACGAGCGGTTATCGGCTGCACGTCATGGTAGAGATAAAGAGGCTGTTTTTATGAAGCAGTCAAAACTGGTATTGATGACCCTTCTGTATGTGTGTCTGCTGCAGTTATTGCAGAACAATGTCTTCAGTGTACTTCGACCAATCAACCACCGATCATTATCAGCAGATATTGTTCCTGGAAGTTTGAGAGTTCTGCAACCACTGTAAC
Source organism: Chelon auratus (assembly GCA_030220025.1). Taxonomy (NCBI): domain Eukaryota; kingdom Metazoa; phylum Chordata; class Actinopteri; order Mugiliformes; family Mugilidae; genus Chelon; species Chelon auratus. Next base: position 2,900 of record JASGAT010377536.1, on the reverse strand, counting down.
GATGATACAAGAAACGTGACATTAAATATCCAAAATGGACTCAAGCCTCATATGTGGTCTGCTTTGTGCGCTCCTGGTAGCTGGACTGGAGCTGCAGAACATATAGTGGCCGCAGGCCCCTAGAGAAACTAATACAGACTGACTTCTTGGATGCTATATATGCTGACATCAGCAGCCAAGCATGATCACAGATGAGCATCTACCTATAGGAGCCAGTCGTCCCTCAAAGTGGACAGGGCCAAGCAGCTCCTCTGTGCTCGGGTGAAAGTGGAGCTAGCGAGCGGCTTTTCAGCACAGCAGGTCATATTGTAGACGACGAGGAAAACAGTTTTCAGTTCCTTCCATCAGCCTACTGGAATAAAATCTAAAACAATAAAATATAAGAGCTATATTTGTTGAAAGGTTCAGGACTTTTCCTGACTAGGTCTGAGGGGATCTGGCTGCGAAACTGTGCGATGTAGCAACACTGTAGCAGTAAATCTTACTTCAAAAAACTAATGACAGAGGATAGTTGTAATCCCACAACTTTTAAAGACATCCTGTACCATCTGGTGCTAAAGCGATGAGGGCAGGTGGTGTCAAATTGAAAATCAGTGGCGTCAGTAATGCAAGAAAACAGACTGAATAAGGTCACTGCAGTCAGATAAGAAAAAAAAAGTACCATTACTGAACCACTGCTTAACTCAGTTTGACTGAAGATGGCTCCACACACTCACAAACAGGAAACAAGAAACCTAATAATTGGCCAACAGCTGTTTAGGACTTTACAAATATAACTGTTCCAGATGGATCGATTGTGGGGAAAAAATGAAATGTGTGCCAGTGTGCAATGTGTGAATAATGCAGGAGTAATGTAATATCATGGTTTAGTGTAAAAGTAATATATTGGTTCATAGGATTTTACTTTGACGTAAATGTGTGATTGGGATTAATTGTACGTGAAAATGTTTGTAGAGACTGAAATAAGGAACCAAGAAGGAGGAACTGATAGTTACAGAGTGAAATGCATCTGAACATAACACCCAACTAATACATAAAGAGTACCAGCCAACAAGATGCTTGGAAGAATCTCCTCCCTACTACTGGACGGGACTCTGGTGCCATTCTCTCAGTCAGCTTCATGAGGTAGTCAGTCCATCATTACTTTAACACATGAAGGTCAGTCGGTCCAGAACATGTCAAGACCTTTGAATGTATTCTGAAATGCAGTCATGAAAACCATCAAACGCCATGATGAAACTGGCTGTCATGAGGAGCAGAAGACAAAGAACTACCTCTGCTGCAGGGGATTACCAGCCTCAGAAACCATAAATTAACAGCACCTCAGAACAGAGCCCACATAAATGCTTCAAAGAGTTCAAGCAGACATCAATTGTTCAGAGGAGACAGCATGAATCAGGCAAGGAAAAAATGACAACCAGGAGGCCGAGAGACAGACCCTGGGTTTATACCGTCAACAAATGGGATGAAAGTTAAATTTTAACTTACAACTGAGTTCGCTTCCTGCTCCATCTGAACTGCATCTGCATGTACTCAGTGTCTTCAAACTTAAATAATAAAACTTTGTCAAATACAAACTGGCAGAAAACAAATTATGTTCTAGCAAAGGTGCACCCTGACTAAGTATTTAACCTGATATATTACACCAAGATGCCGGTGAAATCAAAGGTTTTTCCGCTCCCCAGTCATGAATATTCAGATGAGTTGTTCAATTTGTGTTGGAAAGATTATTGGAAAGCTACAAAAGCATGTGGGATTCTCCCTAAAGCCTGTCTGAAATCATGTTATGCCCCAGATTGAATAGCTTACTAAGATACAGAGTCTGAAATTAAAGTGGGATCTCCTTCCTGCTCCTTTATAAAAGGAAAAAAAAAAAAAAACGAGTCAGCCTGCTGGTATTTTAAGCCGCCGGCAAAATCAAATATGTCCGCTGAGTAAGACTTTCTGAATTCTGCTCGGCATGACAGAGCTTTACACAACTGCTGAAGTCAGAACTTTGTGAAAAGAAATAGGGACAGGAAGTGAAGTAAGTGAAGGAGGGCAAACGAAATGGGTGTGTATTTTATCTAAAATCATTCTGCAACACCCTATGATCCAAGATATATGATGTAAGATAGAAGATGGTGTAAGATTTGGATTTCTTCATGTGTTTCTAAGAAATGAATAGCAACAGTGTGATCACACTGCCTCGGGTTCAAACATGACATCCTGCTGTGCAGACAGTCATTTAGCTTGAAATAAATCATTTGATTAACAATTCAATACACTTCAGTGTATAACTCATAACGTAAATAGCTTCTGCTTACTAAATCTTTGATGACACTCAAGACGCTGCTAGCAGGATTGCCTAGCTTAGCACTGAAGATGCTAAGCTAGGCAAATAATTAGCAAGAATAGTTTAACTGTTTTTACTCTTCTGCTTCATCTATGTGAAAAAATCTGACTGAACTACTAACACGTTACTCCTACAACATTTGAAATATGGGAAAATCAAGAGCGGCAAATCTTGTTGTTTTGCTTTTTATCTTTGTTGGGTTAAAAACACTTTTGTCAAAACAAATGTAAACAGGTTTGATTCTGGTCTGAGCCTAAAGGTTGAACGCCCATTTTTTTCTAAAAACAACCCCAACAACTCCACCATCTTTTCAACAGAAATTAGCCCAAGTTTTCAGATTTTATCTTATTTTTTTAAATATCCATCGTTCCATTTTTGTCCACTTATCCGAGGACAGGTTGCAGGTTGCAGCCCTGTAGCCTTCAGGGCATGCCAGATGCCTGAACCACCTCAACTAGCCCCTTGTGACGTGATGGACCAGATGGTCTACTCTTAGCTACCTCCGGATGTTGGAGCTCCTCACATTATCACATTATATCTATCTATCTATCTATCTATCTATCTA